>PVJX010006175.1:37957-79709 GCA_004027295.1 Dolichotis patagonum
AGAGAGAGGGTCCCGCGGGAGAGGAGGATTTAAAAGCAGGACCTACAGTTACCAAGACAGGAAAAAAAAAAAAAAAAACAGGACAGAAAGCTGCAGCATTGGGGTCACTCTATCATTAACTCTCAGGAGAGAGGAGCTATGAAGGAGACAGAGAAAGAGAAGGATGAAGCAGGTGGAGACAGCACAAGACAGCAGGTGCCAAAAGCCAAAGCACAAAGTGATCCACAGAAGAGAAAATGCCCAGCAGTAAAATGGGGACACACAAAATGCAACTGATTAGCAGTGCAGAGAGCTTTGGTGCTCTTACCCACAGCATCCATGATGGAGCCGTGGAGATGAAAGTTTGATTGGAGGGGTCCCAAGCATGGTGAGGGGACAGAAATTGGAGTTAGCATGAGATTTGCTTTAAGAAGGGGAGAATGAGGTTTCAGCTAGTAATCTTCAAGAGATGCTTTTTTTTTTTCACCCTGTAAGGATGGGCAAAATAAAAGAAACTATAAAGGGGGAAATAGAAGATTTTTTTACTGGAATTGGGAAATATAAGAATATCACATTTTTCCAGGAAAAAACAAACCACTAATTGGTGGAATATTTTTCAATCTTTGGGCACTTTGCCCCTGACCACCTTCTGTAAGGTCAGAATCAGGAAGAAGCAGAAGAAAAGATGTTGCCAGGACAGTATGGTGGTCACCTCTGGGTTCTATTTATAAGCCAGTTTCATCTTTTACCAGATTCTTCACTCTACAGCGTTTATCTTCCTTGGCTCTTCTTTTTCCTCCTTGCCTTTCTCCCTGCCCACTTCTCCCTCCCTATCCTGAAGCCCAGGGTCCACAGACCCATGGATTTAAACCCCTAAAACAAACTTTATGTTCTTCCAAGAAAATCTCTGTTTGGAGAAAAATTCAGTACTGCAAATCTGCATGGTTTGTTCTTTGAAGATCAAGAGGTGATGAGAAGTCAGAATTCCTGAGCAAAGAAAAGAAAACACTAGCTCCAGCCATCAGAGATCAAGTAGAGGAGGAAAGGCCAAAGGAGGAATCATCTTCTCAAAGTTTCAGCCATGACTTCTTAAAATGAAAAGCCCAACCCATTCAAAAACAGTGTACATAACCAAATATGTTTATTGAATGGTTTGTACTAATCTGCCTCTTCTAGACATACAGATATCCTGTGAGGATGTGGAATGATGATAGTCTGAGAATCTAAAGGAAAACAAACATATACAACAATATGTCCCAACAGTCCCCTGGCCTGGGGAACAGAGCCAAGGTGGGGTGAGGAAGACACTCACACACAGGAAGGAGACATTCTGAAGATGTGTGACCAATTACACATGATAGTGGAAAGCAAAAACCAGTTTTCCTACTGTCTGGGAAGGGAGCTGCAAAATCTGAGGGCAAAAAATCAAAAGGCTTATGTGATGCTGGATTAGGGTTGGAAGTATCCATTTTTTATTTTTTTATTTTTCTTTTGCCTTTTTTTTTTTTTTTTTTGAGACAGGGGCTTACTATGTAGTCCAGGCTGGTCTTGACCCAGAGATTTTTCTTGACCCAGCTTCCCAAGTGCTGGGATTAGAGGTGTGCGACACCATACCTGGCTAGAGGAATCAGTTTAAGTACCTCTATGGATTTAACTGGAAGCTGACAGATAATTCAGACTTAATATGGTATACTGGTGTGTGTGTGTGTGTGTGTGTTATTCAAACCTACAACCCCTTGTCTTCTCCTCCCCCTAATAGCAATGTGCTCACTGGAACAGAGTTTGACTTCCAAATATTATTCTCCAGTAGAGGAAAGCAGGTCTTGTTGAGAAATGGCTTATTTCATGGTGACAGAAAGGAAAATACCTGATCTTAGAATATCTTAGCCAAAACAACAAGGAAATACTCAAAGAATAAGAGGAGACATTTAGCCAGGCCTAGTGGCACACACCTGTGATCTCAGATCTCTGGGAGGGGAGGCAGGAGGATTGCAAGTTCAAGCCCACACACACACACACACACACACACACACACAGATTAAAGAATGTAGAAGCCTACTGGAAAATGCTCCAACTAGCCAAATGCAGGACAGCAAAATCAACAGTGAGAGCAAAAGTAAATGGGAAACCAACAATTCACATTGGGATAAGTGAATAAATTGAAAGTTTAATGCAGAATGAGACACGCTTATGGCTTACAGGTATTTCCCTACAAATATGTAATACTTATGAGGGAAAAGATATCACTGCATAGTGAAGACAGGCACAGAACAGGCAACCAACTGATGGTGGTAAACATCAGGATGCAATGAAAGGGTACTGTCTGTGAGATACTCCTGTGCAGGTAAAGAACCTGAATCTAACTACAAGGAAATATAAGAAAATGCCAAGGGTAGAGCTGCTGAAGCATCTTCCTATGGAAGTGTGGGTAAGAACATACAGACACAACATATAACTGCAATGCTTGAACTTAAATTGTGTGCTGTTGCTATAAACAGGGAACAATTAGAAAAAGCTGAGTAATATCTGGGTTTTAGATGTTAAGAAATGAATTTGTGTTGATTTCTGGGATTTTATTGTAATGAAGTTGTATAGAAGAATGGCCTTGCTTGGTGGAAACACACTGGACATATTTGGGGACCGTGGGCCTCTTAGGCTGTTACCTCACTCTCAAATGGTTCAGAGTTAAACAAAAATCTATTTGCATTATAATTATAATTGCATTATAATTGTCACACTTTTTTTGTACATGTGAGATAGTTTGAATATAAAATTATACATTTGACAGGGAATCCTTATCTTCATCCTCCAACACATAAGATCGTTGAAGTTGCCTAGCATGACAACGTGATAACACCCCTTCAACTAAGCCTCAGCAGCAGATACTTGGACAACCTCCCTGTAAGCTATCTCGTTCGGTTCTTAGAACAAGGGAGGCTTAGGAGAGAGACAAGAACTCTCCGAGTTTAGGGTCAAAGGACTGCAAAGGAACCTCCCTTTTCTCTCTACCCATCAGCCCAGGCTTAAGTGACAAGGAGAAGGAAGAAAGAGAATCCTGAATGTATCTACACAAAAGGATGAATTGAGAAAAACCCCAAAATTGTGCTCAAGTTCATTGCCTCGTGGTAGAAGCGCTCAATCACCCTGATAAGAGAAGCATAGCTGGGGTTTTCATGATATATGCCAATACTATCTCCACCTAGCTTTTAAGAAAGATGCTTGGAAATAATGTGTCAATATTGTAGGCACCTTGAAAACTAAATGAGAAAGACGAAAAACACTGAGGTTATGAGAAGCGAAGGACATTCTTGTGGCAAAACCAGGATTAGAAGCCACATTGGCATTGTGTGATTTCTACCATGGGCGTCCACACTTGCTCCAAGACAGACAGGTGGTTTTCTATAAAGATCAAGAAAATAAGTGCTAGTCAGTTCTCCAGGAAATAAAGCACTCTGGGAAAATTGAGACAGACATGAATTCGTCAGAATGTGAATGAAAATTCTCTTGCCATCCCATTTCTGATACATTGTTCGTCATTTACAAATAAAAATGCCCAAGAGGACATGTAACTGGTAACTGAATCCTCTTCTGAGATATGACCCCACGGTACTCATTTACTGCCTCTCCACCCACTCCACATTCAGAGCTCCGCGGATCCCCACACCCAGGCCACCTCTGTCAGCAGCAATACGTTACTCATGGTCTCATGGAGCTCATTCAGTATCCACACTGTTCCTCCCATAAAGTTCAACATATTGACTGAAACACAAAAAAATAATCTCGCTTTTCCTTCCAAGCATAATTCTTGTGAATTTAATCAAGGAGCTGGGAAAGACAGTTGGCATCAGAAAGCAAAATAGTATCAATTACTAATATTTCCCATTTTCTTTTCAGGCTGGTCTTATCGAATGCTTGTAAAGTTGTTTAATCTTTTCCATCATCTCAGAGGAAAGAGAGCCCGGAAAATCCTGGTCATCCCACAGTAACTATCAGTGGGATTTTCCGTAACTCTCTGGATACAAAATGAAAATCTCTTAAGAAGTTGATCCAATTCTAAAACTTACTTCTCAACTTACTAATAAATACAAAAAGACAATCTACCATATTTTCTCTCAAATAACATCTGTTTTCTTGGCCAGACGCTGATACCTGAAAAAAAAATTTTTTTGCATTTGTTCCAACAAGTCTACATTTAGAATTTAAGATGTACTTATGCACCAAACATTATTTTCTACATCTGACTTATAGCTAAAAATGAGACAGCAAGACAGAACCTGGCCAAGAACAAGAGGAGGAATAAGACTGCCTTTTAAAAGCTAAACTGTGAAACTAGCACTTAATAGAGGAGGACAGAGAAATGAGGAATCATCACTAGGCAAGACAAAAGCATGTGGGCCAACAAGATTGAGCCATCACCCCACTAAAGGTGTTACCCACACATTATGAGCCTATTAAGCAATCATAGAGTTGTGGAAGAAGGAGACCTGCTCATACAGACTTGGGCAGTACCCACCATGTTTTGTTCAGAGAGGAAGGATTCTGGACCAACACATTGTAAATAACAGAACCATTGACAATAAAATTCAGCTGTGAAGACAAGAGCATCACCTCATCTTCATCTGATTACCATTAAACATTGTTCTGGGCTGGCCTTGTCTTCTTTCTGATGGAGAAGTCAACAGCGCCCAGAACAGGCATTGGGTGTCTAATGAATGTATTCACAACCTCCTGACTAGAAGCTGGTTCCCCATACAGTTTTAACTACAGGAGACAATGACCTAGTCGTGTGGATTTGAGAATCCTGGTCCCCATGACCGCTGAAAAACTCACTGAAATACAATTTAGCACTTGAGTTTGCATGCTCCAAGTCTGCTCCCAGAGGAAAGTCCCCTGCGTGTCCTGCCAGATCAAGTTTCTGAGTCTGCAGGACTGGTGGCAAGTCTCTGGTACACAGGAAATTCACCAGGATGATAATGGTGGCAATGATGGCGGTAGAGATGACAACAACTATGGTCACAGGCTGTCTTCAATGTGCTATCAGATGCTGGGTCATACGCTTTACACATTACTCATTCAATTCCCACACTAACCTAACAAATTAGTTACTCTACTTTCATTTTGCAATGGGTGAAACTGAGTCTCTGAAAGCTTTAATAACTTACTCAATGATCCACATTCAGAAACTGGGTTCTGACCTAGGTTTTTCTGGCTTTAAAGCCAAATTCCTTAAGTTGTAAAAAAAACCACTGTCCGAAGGGATGAGACTTTATCACTCTCCTGTCCACACTATCTCATCAGGTGTGAAGACTGGACATTCACCCACCTTTACACCACTGCTCACCAACACATCAGTATGCTCACCAAGACACCAGGACTCCTCACCAACACACTGAGGTGGGTTCATGAACAATAATATAGGAATCCAAGCAGCCAAATTGATCAATTTGAAATTTAATTAGCTGAGCTCAGGACCACTTATATACAGACCTCCACCCCCCGTTTCAGAGTCCAAACAAGTGGCCCCAAACTGGAAAGTTACAGAGCTTTTATAATAGAGAACCACACAAAGACATCCTGTTGGAAACAATTTAGCTAGACTCTTACATTAATTTTTGGTTGACGCCTGTATCCTGCTTCTTTTGTTCAGCAGGTTAATTTTCCTCCTGTGGGTACAGCTCATTCTGCTTTTCTCAGAGGACTTATACTCTGAATAACTGCCCATTTTCCTGGGTCGAATACAGGGCACTAGTTAAATGCAGGGCTCAAGATGGCATCAGTTATGCCAAGCTACAACACACACCACTGTGGTCTTCATAGAACCTTGCAGAACTGAAAGTGCTAAAAGCTAGCTCCTATCTCAAGGATTAACCATTCATTCCACATCATCGATACAGTTAGCTTCAAGGGCTAAAAACAGAGGCCACCTGGCTCATTCCTCTCCCTTCCCACCCTTGCCAACATCGGGTCATTGATGCATCCTTCAGTAAAACCTCCCCACTGCACTCATTCATCCCTGTCTCCCCATCCCCACTGCCATTACCCATCTGTCCCTGCGTTTTTATAAAACTCTCTGCTTCTATTCTTGTTCCACATGGCTCCATTTTGCACCCACATCTTGGGACAGCATCCAGTGATCTATACATAATCTCATCACTGCTGCTGTTTAGACCCCTTCAGTATCATGCCCTAGACCTTACCCCTAATAGTGATTGACATGCAGGTCTAGAAGTAAACTCAGCCCTGTGAGCTTCTATCTGACAACACATCACATCTAGAACACCACCAGCACACTGTGTGCCAGTTTTTCCTCCACGCCTGTCCCTATTAGCGTGCACAGGTGCTTTGAGGTCACTCACTCCTCACCTGCACCCAGGAAACCTAGGTTAGGTACCTGTCACAGGTGTTTTCATCACATCCCAGATCACAACTCATTGTGCTACACAGGAATTTTTCATTTGTGTGACTTCACTCCCAGACCACCACCTCCCAGAAAACCAGGCTGCGCTCTGAATGAAAGAGTCTTGCTGAATGGAAGAATGAGTGTGAGCCTGGTAAATCATGAGTGTCAGAGTAAGCCAGGCCTGCAGCTGCAGGCCTGAAATCTCAGCACTTTGGGAGGCTGAGGCGGGAAGATTTTAAGTTCAACTCCAGCCAAGGCAATTCAGCAACTTAGCATGACCCTATCTCAAAAAAAAAAAAAAAAAAAAAATTGTTTTTTTAAAGGGTGGGGATGTAACCCAGTGCAAAGGCCATGGGTTCAGTCCTTAGTACAGAAAAAAACAAACCATCCACTCAGCTTTTCACATCTCAATCTAACTGTGTCATAGTGAGAAATTTTTAATCTCTCTGGACCTCAGAGTCTTTGTAAAATGGAGATGATAAAACTAACTGTTAAATGGTTGAAAGATTTAAATTAAATCACTTTTATAAAGTGAACATCATGTCTTATTTATATCACTCAAACGTCAGCTGTTACTATTTTTATGATCTTTAAGACTCAACCCAAAACATTCACATGAGGTCTTGAATGGCCTTACATTTATTTGGAGTCTACCATAGAGACTGATGTCCAAGGCCTCCCAGGGGACTCACGTACAGTTGTCCCTAGGTATCCAAGGAGATTGGCTCCAGAATCCCCGTGGATACCCAGATTGCTGGATGCTCAAGTTCCTTATATAAAACGGCACAGTATTTGCATATAAACTACATCCATCCTCCCATATGGTTTAAAGCATGTCTAGATTGTGTCTAATTCTTAATGCGATGTAAATGACATGTAAATAGATGTCCTGCTGTATGACTGACAACAAGGGAAACAGTGCATGTTCTGCTCAGGTGCTTCCCTTTCCAACTGTTTTTGACCGGAGGTTGATTGGATCCTCAGATGCAGAACCCAGGAATACAGCAGGCCTACTACTGGACACACTTCACACAAGCATTGTCTTGAACCCTCAATCTATAGCTTGCAAAGTTCTAGCCTTTCTGTACTTTTCTCGATATGCCTAAGCCTTCACCAAATGCTTTTAGGTGAAATGGGTTTCTTAAGATATGTTTTGTCTAGAAAATAATGCACTTCTGCCACTGATCTTACTGTGCCCGGGGGGCCTTTTACAGTGGAGATTCACGCCCACCTCCTCCAGTGGCAGGTGACACACAGAGCCCAGCTGTGACCCTGCTGGAGACCTGGTGGTGGCAGAAGGGGGGCTGGGAGACAGGTGGCGATCCCAAATTAGAAATCAGGCCTTAAAGGAGCCAGAAGCAAGAGGAAATCTCAGAACGAATATGCTCTGTCGTAACAGAAGGGGACAGGGGAAGGACCTGACCACGGTAAAATCAGAGCCATGTATATGTTACAGCATCAGCCTCTGTGGAGTTTTGTGTGGCCATTAAAAACAAATAGGGGTCAACAAAGGAAATGACAAATTAGAGAATGTGAGAGAGGAGGTTAACTAATGAAAATAAACGGATAATAGTATATGGTTCCTGACAGTCTATAAATTAGCTTAAAAAAAAAAAAAAACCAGGGGACTATAAACCAAAATTTTAATAGTTGCAACAGGGTGAGGTCTGACTTTTTAAAAATCAGCTCCCCAAACATTGCCTTAAAAGTGTAAGTATTTCTTTTTCCAATATTGCTTTTAAATGTAATATATATTATATATATATATAGCTATATATATTTATGTATATTTATATATATTATAGTACATTACATATATATTTTTATTTCTGTTTTTCCTGTGTCCCTGGTGATGGCTGCAAGAAGGAATAAACAGGCCCAAGGCCGGCATAGTCCAGCGTGACCAGCCTGACTCTGCAGCAAGTGGGTTTGGGATGAATTTGAACTTCGTGTCAGCCTGGGTCTCCTCCCAGTTCGGACCATCAGCTCTGCGCTTCCCGGGTCCTGCTTCACCAGCCCCCTCCTCGGTTGGTGTTGCAGGTCCAGCCCCGCACCATGCGCTCCCCACGGCCCCTCCCACACCAGCTCTAGGGTCCCCGTACCTCTTGCAGGGGATAAGTGCCTTCCTCTCGTCCAGCACCCTCACGCGCTGGTTGGGGCCATCATAGGACAGCAGCGCCCGGCTGTTGTGCCCACTGCTCTGCTGGTACACGACCTGGCGTCCCTCCCACTGCTGAGGGGCCTGGCAGGGGCGCGGCGTCCCCGGGGACCCCGCCGTGCCCAGCGCGCACAGCCCGCCCAGCGCGCAGACCCAGAGCCAGGCGCCCAGAGTGCGTGGGGCCTCGCGGGGAGGGATTCGCCCTGGCATGGCGGGGCGGAGAGCGGGAGGCCCCGTGCTGAGCTCTAGCCCGAGTTGTCCCCACACCGGAGTGCCTGAGGCTGCTGAAATCCAGACGCGATGGGTCGGGCGAGGAGCGAAGCCTGTAGGGAGCAGCGAGCAGCTGCTCCTGCCTCGGCCTCCTCCTCCTGCAGCGGCTGCTTCCTGGGCTCACTGCTGCCAACAGGAAACGCAGTGGTGGCTATGCCACCTACATCCTGGAGGGCACAGCGATTTAAGGGGGCAGCAAGCAGGAAAGCACCTCGAGGGAATATTTACCTCCACGTACGGGATGGGGGCGATTTCAGGGTCACGTGAGAAAGGCACAGCTTCTGCGTTGCCTGTGACTTGCCACTTGGAAAAACTGCAGACTTTCTCCAAACTAAAAAAAAAGACTCGTCCCTTCCGGAAGAAATGATGCTTACTCATTATGGCCTTTACAACAGGCCTAGAATTCAGGGACTTCGTTTTAAGTGAGACTGCGCCCCTCCCCCACCAACCCGCAAGGTCTCAGGGCTAGAAGTTGCTGGGCCTGAGGGCTCAGCATTTTAAATAACAATTCGCTGGCCAGGCTAGGGGGTGCATGCCTGTAATCCCAGCCCGCTGGGAGGTGAGGCAGAAAGATTAGGATCAAGAATTCAAAAGCAGCCTGGGCAATTTAGCAACAGAAGAAGACCTTCTCTCAAAGTAAATAAATAAAAAGGGTTGGGGATGTGAAGATCCCTGATTTGATCTCCAGTTCCACAAAAACAAACAAACAAACAAACAAAGTAACAAACAAACAAAGTTAGTTGTGTTTATATTTAACATTTAAATCTATAACTTGTCATTTTAAAAAAGATGGCAATTTAAGACCTTGCTATCCAAACTCATAGTTTCTTTACAAGCACTTGATGTGGAGGTTGAAGGAGTCAGGCGAGAACACTTTGGAATAAAGGGCTTGAGATAAACCACAGAGGGCATAGGGGTGGGGTTCAGGCACAAAGCAGGGGTGCTCTGGAGCCAGATCATTCACTTGGAACCTTAAAATCCATCTTAAAGATTTTTGCTATTAATATTGAGGAAGGTGAGAGTCACTGGTAGATTTAGAGCTAGAGAGGGGTGTCAGGTATGTACTTAGCTAAGGAAGCATTGAGCTGTCAGACAGAAGACCACGCAGGAAAGCGTTATTATCCTGGCAAGAAATCCAGGATGTGCTAAGGCACTGGTCAGAGACATGGAGGACAGAGTTGAGAATCATAATAGAGAAGGATTTAGGTTCAGAGAGAGAGTTGGGTGTATATGGTGAACCCCTGTCACTCCAGAATTTTGGGAGGATCACAAGTTTGAGCCCAGTCTGAGCAATTGAGCAACCTAGGGAAAACTTGCCTCACAATAAAAAATAAAATGGGCCGGAGATGTATCTCAGTGTGAAAGCATGGGCTCAGTCCCCAGTAACCTCCTGTTGTTACAGGCAGCTGAGTTAGTTGGAAATACTATAGACAATAAGACAGGGCTGGGTCCTCCAAGGAACCACTGCAGAAGCATAGTTGCAAAATACCTTGCAACTGTGGGGGAGACAGACACTTTCTGCTATGGGCCAGGCCTCAAGACAAAAGATCAAGCAAATGCATCCATATCCTAAGGACTGATATTCTAAATAGCTCCCTATCAGCCTGAGGAAGTCTGGAGTCACCCTCCCAACACCCTAAGGAAAGAGTCACTGCTCCCTAAGAATGCTGGCTTTCTCTGTGACTCACGTCCCCAACTTAATCAATTTTACCAGAACTATTAATCTTATTGGCTAAACATAGTTCTGTCCCACATTATGCCCATCTGCCTTGTGAGTTCCCAGTTTTCCCCACCTTGAACCCGTCTCACCCCATGATTTTATTCTATAAAAGTTCCTAGAAAAGAGAGTCCTTGGTAACCCACTTGGGACCCCTTCTGTCTCTCTCTCAGACAGAAGCTTTCTTTCTCTCAATAAATATATTCTGCTCTTAACCTCTGTTGTTCCTAAAATTCATTCTTTGATTTTAGAGAACATGAACTCATACCAGACATAGTAGTTGGGAGTTTCATTCCCCTATATCACTGTTAATCAATCAATCTACCTATCAGTCAGTCAGTCAGTCAATCATAGGGGTAAGCATTTTTAGCTTGGCTCACCGGGGTTCCGTGCAGGTAGAGAAAGATGATCAATTCCAGTTAGATCTGGCTGGCTTTAGATTTGGGGTAGAACAGTCAGGAGGAGATACCCAGGAGACAAGTGGAAAGCACTTCCAGAAAGCTGCAGGACTCTGGCCTTTCAAGCCATAAGCACGTAGGCAGGACTTGAAGTCCAAGAGGAGAACACCAGCTCCTGGGACAGAGGCTCCCCAGCCTCCAGGGGAACTGGGTAATGAATTCTCCAGACCTCCAGATCAAAAGTGAGAAAACCTGAAGTCGCAGTGAGTTAAGAAGAGGCTGAAGATGGAACCCTAGGGAACACCAGGTATGTAAAAGATGGGCAGAGAATCAGGCTCTTGGGAGCCTGAAGGGGTGGCTGGAGAGAAGGCCCTCCAAGGAGAGAGCTTGCTCAGCTTGGAGTAGTTGACTGAGTGCCACAGAACATGCCAGAGGAGGCAGGAAGAAAAAGGGCAAATGACAAACTCCCTTGATGGGTCCTCAGCTTGCTGTTCCCAGTTCTGGAGAAAGACAAGAGACTTGCCTTCTTTCCCCCAAAATAAGACCTAGCTGGAGAACAATCAGCCTTGAAGACTAGAGATGAAAAACGCGCGCCCCAATCAGCCCATCCTCACCTTACCTGCTATCACTGCTCTCCTCCTCGGCGGCAAGGCAGGTGAAATGAGGTGAAGATAGGCTGAATGGAGCTGGCATTTTTGACCTTTAATTTGTAAGGCTGATTATTTTCCAGCCAGGTCTTATTTTCAAGGAAACATAGTAATAACATGGTCCGATGGAAAAGGGCTCGACTCTCAGGTCTGTTAAGACATGCAAGCAGGGAACACCAGAGAGGGCCCTAAGCCTGGGGACTAGACTGACATAAACAAAGGCAGAAATCCAAACTGGCTGTTGGAGTGTGAGCTCCTTCCAAGCTCACCCTCCTTAAAACAACTCCTAAGAAAAGGGTAGGGAGGTCCACTCTTGTCTTGCTCCCCTGCTAGGAACTCATGTTGAAAGTCTTTGTCAGGAAACAAAGGGTTTAGACTCCTGGGATTTCCCTGCTGGAAATGACCTGATATTTCATCTGTATCACTCTGCTTGCTTGATAGTTTCCTAGCCTGCTTTGGTATCTTTGCAGCTTTAAATCCATTCTAGAGGAAACTAGAATATCTCTCTCCACTGGCCTGGGCTGTCTTCAGGGATCAGAACTCCACTGGTGAATCTTGAAAAATGTTTGTCTAATTGATTCTTTTATCTTATCTAGTTTAACTCAAGTTCCTTAAAAGAAAAATGCATTTGAAGTGCTTAGCTCCATGCTTGGGCCATTGCAGAGGCCCAGTAAATATCAGTAATACTTATTTTCTCAGCTATTTTAGTCCTCTGTCTTGGTCAAGGTCAAACTAAACTAACTCTGTGGGCCTCAGCTTTGGAGAGAAAAACAAAAACAAAAAACCCAGTCTGCCTCAGATTCGGATTGCAAAAAGAACTATGTTTTTAAAGATTGCTATTCAGAGAACACATTTTCAATTGCTAATGCCCATAGCAAATATACACAGAAAGCCTCAAGGCTGTAGAGCCTACAAACTCCAGGCTAACAACAATTAAGTTTCCCTTTTCTGTGGGTAGTGTGTGGGACCAGGTGTTGGTCTTACCTCTTCCTAATGCAAACAACATAGAAGCGAAAAATTAAAAAAAATACGTACTCTCTTCCTACGGAATAGAGATTCCTATTCAAGTAACTGTCCCCAAGCATATCAGAGATCAACATTTGTATTTCCAGTTACCTGAGAGGCAGAAGCAGAAAGGCCGCCTAGTTCAAGGTCATCCTAGACAATTTAGTGAGACGTTGTCTCAAAAGGGAAAATAAATAAATAAATAAATAAATAGGGCTTGGGATGTAGCTTAGTAGTAAAGTGCCCCTCTGAGTGATCTCCCTGCCTAAGATAGTAGGCTGTGCGGATGAAAGTCATTTGACGTGAAGGTTGCTAAAAGAAGAAGGTTTTCAAACTAGAAGAGGCCATAGTAGCTCTAAGACGTTAAATTCTTGGAGCAGACACAATCCAAGTGCCGTACTGGAAAAATCTGAGCCACAGCGAATGTCCACTACCACTACCATCACCACAACAAAACAAAAACAAGCTTCACAGAACCAGAGCGCGTGGGGGTGGTTTATATAGAGTGCCTCAGTGGGAAAATTGTCTGCTGTCTCCCCTACAGACTGTGTCCCTGCATGGCGCGTCTCATGCCCCCTACTGGACAAAGCAAACAGGTCTCCGCACTAGAGAGCCGCTGTGCCCCACCCCTCCCCTTAAGGGAGAGTCCGGGGCCGGGGAGCAAAGAGCGCTTTGCTTTCTCTGGCATTTCTCTCCTGCACCCTCCAGTACCTTGTCCAGCAAGACTAGCCAGATGCTCTTTTTATCTTGATCCCAAGAAAAAAGGAGGGACTTCGGGGCTATGCAAAGCCGGGAGGAGATGATGTCAGCGCTGCTGCACAGAGGGGTCGGGGGTGGGGCAGAGGGGAGCCAGAGGCCCGGGAGCGCGCGGCCCACGTCAGGGGAGCCAGGGATAAATAGGTCGCGCCATGGCCGAGCCGGCCGCGCTCCGAGCTGCCCGGGCGGTGCGCGCCCCCGAGGCCGAGCGCACAGTGCTACCGACGGCAGAGCTCTGCAGAGGTAGGAAAGGGACTTCTTCGGCGACCCCGAGGACTTGCTCCGGATCTTCCTGCACCTCTCGGGAGGCTCAGTTGTCGAGGTCCGGCAGGGCACGGAGCGCGAAAGCACCGCCATGGTCCCCTGCGTGCTCGCCGCGCTGCTCCTCTGGTTGCGCCTGGCGCCAGGCGTGCGCGGCGCGCCCTGCGAGGCGGTGCGCATCCCCATGTGCAGCTCGATGCCCTGGAACCTCACGCGGATGCCCAACCACCTGCACCACAGCACGCAGGAGAACGCCGTGCTGGCCATCGAGCAGTACGAGGAGCTGGTGGACGCCAACTGCAGCGCCGTACTGCGCTTCTTCCTCTGCGCCATGTACGCGCCCATCTGCGCGCTCGAGTTCCTGCACGACCCCATCAAACCCTGCAAATCCGTGTGCCAGCGCGCGCGCGACGGCTGCGAGCCGCTCATGAATCGCTACAACCACAGCTGGCCCGAGAGCCTAGCCTGCGACGAGCTGCCGGTCTATGACCGCGGCGTGTGCATATCGCCCGAAGCCATCGTCACCGACCTCCCGGAGGGTGAGGCACGGGAGGGCGGTAGGAGGTGCTGCCCGGGGTTGGGGTGCCACCTGAGAGCTCCTTGGGCGTGGTTCACTTTCTAGGCTTGGAGGAGGTGGGAAGAGGTGGGCAAGACTACTGTGCGGTAGGGAACTGCGGAACGCTCTATGGAAGGGAAAAAAAATTGCTTATGCCCGGCACTCTGGGAGGCTGAGGCAAGAAAAGCGCGAGATAGAGCCCTACCTGGGCAATTTACCAAATTAGGGAGACCCTATCTTTAAATTTAATATAGAGATGGAGATGTAACTCAGTGCCAAGAACCTGGATTCCATCCTCAGTAATAAATAAATAAAATAAATATTGGTTGCCAGGGAGCCATTGGCAATGTTTTTATTTACAATTATAATAGAAATAATACCAGTTACTACAGTGTGTGTGTGTGTGTGTGTGTGTGTGTGTGTGTGTGTAGCATGCATGCATTGTCTCGTTTAATTCATAATCCCACCAGGCAGGGGTGAATCATACAGTTGCTCCTTCTTGAAAAATCTAAAGAGCAGTCCTGCTCTTCCCTCCCTACCCCAATGGAAGTGAGGTTTGTAGATGTGCAGTCCTGGGAAATGGGGACCTCTGTTTCCTGGGTACTAAGGGCAGCCAAGGGCTGTGGCATTTTAGCTAATCTGATCTCGGCCTCTTTACCTCCCTCCTTTCTCTTTGGCCATTTCACTGCTTTTGTTGGATGAGGCAGGACTAAACTCACTTCTTGAAATGAAACCTCAGAATAGTTTTGCATTTTTTAAATCCAAGCTTTCTCTAAGACAGGTTGTTCCCAGCTAGAGATGATATTATGCCAATGCATGACTGCTCAGCAGAGCCCTAAACATGAACAAGCAGCAGTTAAGTGGAGAGACAAATTATAATTCTTCTCTGAGTTTTAAAAACATATATTTATTGTTTTAAGTTCTTTTTCAGCACTGGAGATTGAACCCAGGGCCTTCCCACTGAGCTACATCCTTATACTTTAGAAACACACACACACACACACACACACACTTTTTTTTTTTTTGAGACAGGGTCTCACTAAGTCACTAAGTTATCCAAGCAGGGCTGGAACTTGTGATCCTTCTGCTTTGGCCTTCCAGGGTGCTGAGGTTACAGCTGTGTGCCACCACGCCCAGGGGTGCTTGGTTGGTGTCAGTTCTGCAGCTGTGAACCGTTTTTGCCTTGCAAAATATGAAGCAAGGATTAGAAATACTCTGATTCTTTTGATTAAACTGTCAGAGGAAGAGCTGCACTCAGGAGGCTGAGGCAGGAGAATTGCCATGGGTTAGAAGCCAGTCTGGGTTATGTAGTGAGTTCAAGGCAAACCTGAACTACGTAGTGAGACCCTGTCAAAACACAGAACACAGCAAAACAAAAATTTAAACCATCACATGGAAAAATCAGTGTTTTAACATAGCTTGGAGAAGGAGCAATGTAATTTACTTAGGAGGGTTGAATGGATTTGCCTTGCCTCACTTTGTGCTTGTGGAGGTAAAGTGTCACCTGAAGGACTTCTTTCCTTAGCTAGAGATGTCCTTCTGAAAGTAGTCGACCATCAGTGCTATCTTTACTCTTTCATATTACTTTTAGTACGATTATCAGATGGTTTCTGATTGCATTTGGGTGAAAGCCCGACTGCTGACCAGTCCATATGGTGTTGTGTGCTTCAGATGCAAAGTGGCTGGATGTCACCCCAGATATGATGGTTCAGGAGAGGCCCCTGGATGTAGACTGCAAACGCCTCAGCCCTGGTGAGTTCCGCCTTCATCCCTCCTTCCACCCCTCCCCACACTGACACCTCCTGTACCCTTTTTCCAACTTCTTATCAACCTTTGGTGTTTTTCAGATCGGTGCAAATGTAAGAAAGTGAAGCCAACTCTGGCAACATACCTGAGCAAGAACTACAGCTACGGTGAGTCCTTGCGCCCAGCAGTTCACAGTGGGGACTTGACACACTGCTAGACCCAGTAAATATGGCTGATGGACTTTCTAACTAATTATGCAGCCTTTGGATGGAACAGTGATAATTATAAGAAGTCTTGCTTTTCTGAGTAAGCCGAGTGGGAAACCAAAGTAAATGACTTGGATGACAGCAGTTACATGGATCAGAGTTGAAGTTTAACATCTTGCTCCAGGCATCTTAAAAATGCTATTAGTAAAGACATATCTCCCTTATTCTTTTAGCATCCTCCTGTGGCTGGAAGTCTATGGATCTGATGATCTAAGGCTCAGGGAATTAAGATCAGCCTGCGTATCTTTTACTTACAAGTAGCTACAAATGTTTAACTCCCTCAAGAAATTATGAGATAATATGTTAATCACAAAACCTATGGCTGCGGTATCAAAATAAGTGTTCTCTCTTATTTAAAAGCACTGTTTAGCATTTTCTTCAAAGAAAAAAGTTAATTATGATATTTTAAATATTTTAATTCTACTGTCATCTTTTGAAGGTGCCATTTAACTAAAAATATATTCTTTAAATTTTTTTATTCTACTTGAGCTATTTTATATTTTTATGCATTATTCCAATGATTTCTGCAGTCGGGTGTGGTGGTGCACACCTGTAATCCTAGCACTCGGGAGGCTGAAACAGGAGGATCTTGCGAGTTTGAGACCAGCCTGAGCTACAAAGTGAGCTCAAGGCCAGCCTGAATGAATAGCAAGACCCTGTCTCAAAACAGAAAAGCAAACAAACAAAAAACCCCAATTACTTCTGCAGAAATAACAGAAATGTGTTTTGGGGGGGAAGTATCCAGTGTGTTTGCTAGCTTAGCTTTCATATTTCAAAGCAAAATTTTATATTAGTAAGAAAATTTGGGTTGTACATCTCACATGATAGTAGGAAGATCACAACAGTACAAAAATATGAAAAAAGAACCTGTACCTAAACCGTCAGTTTCGAGAATCCCATGTGGATAATTCAACAACAAAATAAGTACATAATCTTTTTTTTTTTTTAAGTACATAATCTTTTCCAGTAGCTTTTATCTTGAAACCTACCCTATGTGGATATTGTCACAGTCAAGGCTACGTAGTCCCTCATCTACCCTGACCCAGCCTTAGGGGGACAGTAGCAGTTTCTGCCAAGCCAGTCTCTGGGGTGTCACGGCCTTGCAGCCACATTGAAGATGAAACATTTTTCTGTTCAAGTGCTTTTGGCTCCTCCATAAGGCAACTTTAGGATGGAATCCAACACAGACCCATATTAGGCTAATTACAAGTCCGCGGGAGGCAGGAATAATAGTAAGGAACCAGAGAGGCCAGAATTTTAAAACCTGATCAAAGACAATAACACGAACAGCCATCTGTAATAACAGTTCACCCCAGGCCTTCCTCTGTCAGTCTTGGAAATTAAAGGATTGAGAATAGCAATCCTCAGAGGATTCCTTGCAGTTAGAAAATGTTATGACTCTAATAACATTTTCTGTTTAAGCAGAATAAGGCCAAGCATTAGAGGGGCGATTGAGGGAATAGGAACTTCACAGTGTCTTCGGAATCTGAGCATAGGTGATATTCACTCCAGATCATCACGAAGGAGCACAGAAATAAATAAATGTTTCTCTGAAATTTTGCTGACCTCAGGACAGAGCTTTTCCATCTTGTAGTGTGATTTAGAACTTCTAAGACCATGGTAACAATATGGGATGTTTTGCATTTAGCATATGACTGTGTGGGCTTTTTGCTTGCATTGGGGTTGCTTGGACATGACCATAATTACAGGAGTGATTCTTTAATAGCAGCTCAAGATTTGGCTCCAATATACCTGTCTTAGTTTTTCCCAAAGGCTCCAAACAACACTTATCTGGATTTTTAAATTGTAGTTATTCATGCTAAAATAAAAGCCGTGCAGAGGAGCGGCTGCAATGAAGTCACAACCGTGGTAGATGTCAAAGAGATCTTCAAGTCCTTGTCCCCTATCCCTCGAACACAAGTCCCGCTCATCACGAATTCTTCCTGCCAGTGTCCTCACATCCTGCCCCATCAAGACGTCCTCATCATGTGTTACGAGTGGCGTGCAAGGTGAGCTTTGAGGGGTGCGGGGACCTGCACGTGGCTCACACAGCACAGCGCTCAGGAGCCACAGTTAAAACACACCCAGACTACCGCATGCAAGCACAAAGGACAAAACGGCCCTGGCCATTCTTTCTAAATAAGTGATTTTAGTACGATGTTTTATATCCTAAGTATCAATTTCTTACAGAATTTAAGAAAAAGGAAAACTAAGAGAATTTGCATAAACTCTTTTAAAATCAATTCCCAAATTCATTGATTTCAAGAATGTATAGGGAAGTCCATTATTTTGAGTAAGAACAATTCTTTTGAAATCATTTAAGCAAGGTTAGTGTGCAAGGTACTAAACTTGTAAAGGTCGGTTTGATAACTTACAGGTGAGCTAGGGGCCCTTCAGAGAGGAGAGGACAGTGGCACCTTTTCCCAATGTGCATTTGACAGTGTTTGATAGGACGCTGTACACACGCCACACATACTCACTTGCACACACACACTCACAAAATAAGGTGACTTCTGAATCTCAGAATGTGTGCCTGTCAATTCAAGTCATTACCACACAAAATACAAACAAGCCAGTATACTTCCATATTCACACAGACTCTCCAGCTGGGAATTTTTGCCTCCACCTCCTTTTCCTGATCATTCTTTCATACTGTCAATGCATTCTTTCTAACGAAGTCAAACTCCTCAGCCCAGGTTCCAGGACGAGCCCCATCATTTACTATGATATACTTCCCTAAAAAAATCATGCATTTATATCTAACAAGTCATCTTTTTATTTTCTGCTAGGTGTGCTTATGTGTTTCTTTTTGGTGCAGGCCAAGACTGCATTCCTCCAAAAAGAAAGCAAACATATCTTTTAAAATTGACCTCAGTGGGACAATTTTTTTTTTCTGAGACAGGGTCTTGGTAAACAGTTCAGGTTGGCCTTGAACTCATTATAGAGCCCAGGCTGGCCTCGAAATTGCAGTGATCCATTCTGCCTCAGCCTTCCAAGTGCTGGCATTACCAGTGTGAACCACCATTCCCAGCTTGGCAACTTCTTACGTATTTTATGCATGCTTGTATACTTCCTCCCAGGCTGCACTATGTTCTTGACTTCCAAGCCATCCTGCTCATTATATCTTGGCTCTTAAGAGGCAGTCCATGGCTCTGATTCTGTCTCCTGCAGTGCTCAGTGCGGTAGAGACAGCAGGTAGCTAGTCATTAAATCTGTTTGGACAGATGAATGGATCATAGATCCAGTCTAATACAAATGTTTTTGGGTGACTGGAATTTATATCTTCACAAAAGATACTGATGATAATTGGGGAAAATAAGGTAGTAAGGACATGCAAAGGACATTTTGCAAAAATTAGAAGAGATGTGCATCATGGGACTCACAAAGTGGTTAAAACACAATGCTGATTTAACATTTGTTAAAACCAAGTGGTTCAGAGTAGGTGAAAAAAACAGAGCAAGAATTATCGAAACAGAAGGCAGTGCATAATAGAATGTTTTATCATAAAAGACATATGCCAAATCAACAGAAAATGAACATTTGTTCATGTTACAAATATACTTGTTTAGGGAAAAACAGTATGTTTTTTCACTTTATACTGAACTATAAAATACATTTCAAGGAGGTTAAATTTGGCAAATATTTTAAAACTTAAAGAGGATACAGTTAAGTGACTATACTCTGCTATTTGAAAAGCAAAACAGTTTGTAAATATAAAAATAATACGTGAAATTAGAAGGAACATAGCAATATACATATTTAACCACATCATATTGTGTACATAAAAATCACAAATGCAAATAGGTTAATAAAAGTCAAAAAAATTCATGAGGTGGTGTGACAAAGAATTGGTGACGTTATTCTAAAAAGAGTTTATTGAAAATCAGTATTAGAATATGGAAATATGTATGCATAAATCCCTTTAGTTTCAGAAAAAATACAAATAATTAATGTTAATGAATGTCTTTCCTTCATTTCAAAAGCCAACTAAAAAGACTATTTCTACCTGACACTGTTAGCAAATTGGATGAAAGAACAGCCATTTTGCAAACAGATTGGCACTGGGTGCTGAAAATCTTTTAAAAAATATTTTTGACCTAATTGTTCTACTTTTAGAGATTTGTCCCAAGGAAATAATAGATCATCACTCACTACTTTATATAAGGATATTCAACAGCACTGATAATGACAGATAAATAGAAGTCAGGGTTCGATAGAAGCAAATAATTAAGTGGCTATTATATATATATATATATATATATATATATATATATATATATATATATATCTGTGTGTGTGTCCATATATATACTTGGACAAGGGAGAATATAAGGAAATGCAAATAGTATATACATTTAAGACGTGTAGATGATGGGGATAAGGGTTATTTAATAATGTTTTTATGATTTTCTGTCTTTTAAGGTTTTTACTTTTGCAGTCAAAAGCTACTTTCTAAGATAAATTACCTTTTTTTTTTTAGGATGATGCTCCTTGAAAATTGCTTAGTAGAAAAATGGAGGGATCAACTTAGTAAAAGATCCATAGTAAGTATAATTGGGACTGCGAATATGGAAATAAATGCATGTAAGGAAATTCTGTGCAGTTTGGAAATTTCTCACATTGTCTCATCTGTAAGCTCCTGTGAAAGCCAGCAGTAGCAACAGTCTTTGTCTTTTAAATAAGTAGTTAAGAAGTATAGCTATTCTTACTAGCAGTTTTATCAGAAATCTATCATTTGAATTCAGTTAATTTAGTTGTATTTGATTCTAATGTACTAGTTTTTTTCCAGATTAAAAAGCTGTTTATTACCATTGTTTTAAATATAATAAGATACTTTAGCGAAATATCTGCTGAACCTAAAACTAATATGTAGTCTATAATAAGGATATGCAAATACCTAGTACTGCATTCTAAAATTCATACCATTACTACCTATGGAAAAATTTTTTCCCCTACTTAAAATAAGGTAAAGAACCTTCTATCAAAAATCATGCAAAAAGTAATTGTTTTTAGCCAAATTATTTTATTGACAACATCATAGAGAGATTGATAATTGAATTAGAGGATGTAGGATGGTTTTTTCCCAAAATGAGAAATCATACCAGAACTAAAGATATTAAGTAATTGGTTTGAAACTTTTAAAACAACTCCCTCTCTTGAAAAGAAGCTTAAACATACTCAAGAGAATTTATGTTTTAGGATTCACAAAAGGAATTGCTCCTGCCTATGTTCTCTAGTTTGTATGAATAAAAATAGTTGCACAAGGAAAGAGTGTATGTTAATAATTGATTTAGAGAGAATGCGTTAATACTGTGGCATCGTTCACTCGAAGCATGTCTGCATAATGGAACCAAACACTGTTGTGCTAATTCTGAGCCAAAAACACATGGCAGAAAGCTCAAAATCTGCTCAAGAGTATGAGTAGTGCTGCTAGTCAGAAAATTCCAGGAGACTTGGTTATCTGATTTCCAAGCATATAGCAGGTTAGTAACAGCCACAGAAGGTAGGTTGACCAGAAGGACCTGTGATTGCTGTGGAAAAGAAAGCTCTGGGCCATTCACTTTGGCAATAAATATTGCTGTATACTTCAGTAAGTATTTGAAAAAATATCACCATACAATAGCAACATACATTAATAAATTTATTATTTTAGAATAGACTAGAATATTCCCTAAGAAGAGAGGGACAGTGTTTTCCTTTTTATTGCATTTCTGGTGCCTAGAACTCCGCCTAACCTGTAATGCTGCTCAAATGCTTTGCCAAATGAAACAGACCCTAGCAGAGAAGATTCATATGTGTTGTAACATAAGCAGTTTCTATCCAAGTGGACTCAATTTCAGTTGTGTCTTACATGAGAAATATAAAGGATACATCTTTTGTTTTCAGGGAAACTTGGTCATCCAGAATGATTCATTTCCTAACAGCCTGTGTAGCTTAGTACTTCCGTAGCTCACACTAAGCCTCCTTATCTGTAGTTTCATGTCAAATGGTTTGTAACTGGGGTCAGTCATGATCCAAAACCATAGTGTAAAACAGTGAGGTATTTTAAGACAGAGAGGCCACGTTGACTTAAATTTGATCATAGTACATTGCTACAATTTTTTTTTTATTATTGCTGTTAATGTTTTAGGGTACCTAGTCTATTAATTAAACTTTATCAAAGATAGGTGTGTACAGGCAAAATACATAGTATGTATAGAGTCTAGTACTATTTCATGTTTTCCACCACATGCTGGGGGGATCCTGGAACTTATCCCCAGTGCATAGGAGGAGACAGTGTACCGTAGGAGTCTCCAGTCCACTGGGCAGGACCAATACCTGTCCACGGCCTGTTAGGGACCAGGCCGCACAGCAGGAATTGAGTGGCAGTTGAGCAAGTGAAGCTTCATCTGCATTTGATGCTGCTTCCTACCACTCACATCACGGCCTGATCCAAAGCATCAGATTCTCATAGGAGCGCAAAGCCGACTGTGAACAGTGTGTGAGAGGGGTCTAGGCTGCAGAATCCTTTCAACCAGCTTGGAACCATCCCTTTTCACCATCATACCAATGTGGGAAAAAATCGTTTTCCATGAAACTGGTCCCTCATGCCAACAAGCTTGGGGTTCCTTGTTGTACTAGATGCGCTCGGGCTTTCCATTTTCATTTGGATGTGAGTGAGCATGTGAGTATGTTAAGAATCATCTGATTTGCTAGTGAAGTTGGGTAAGTTTCTTTTAGCCTTGTCAAATCTTATTTTGAAGGATTTGCAGAGTAGGAATGTTGCATTATAGGGCTGGTGGTTAAAAAATTCAGGGCAGGGGAAAGGATCTTTGGCTCTAGAGGCAGTGATGAATTTGAATCCTATTATTTACCAGCTATATGACCTTCTACAAATAACCTATCCATGCTTGTTTACTGGTTGCGACATCTATAATTGCTTTGGTGAGCTTCAAATAAATGAACTCATGTGGAGACTTAATCATGTATTGAGAATTTTCCAGTTCACCCCAGGTACATGGTAAGTGCTCAACGTGGGGTAGTTATAATTGGAGTTCTTGAGATACTACATTACAGAAACAATTGTACTGATGTTTCAAATTGCATGGATAATGTCTGATGTTACTTTACAGCACAAAGAGATGAGGTGTATCTGATGGTCATGTTTACAAATTGCCCCCCAGCAGTGGGAAGAGAGACTTCAGGAACAGCGGAGAACAGTTCAGGACAAGAAGCGAACAGCGGGGCGCACCAGTCGTAGTAACCCCCACAAACCGAAGGGGAAGCCACCTGCTCCCAAACCCACCAGCCCTAAGAAGAACATCAAAGCTAGAAGTGCACAGAGGAAGACCAACTCGAAACGAGTGTGAGCTAACTGCTTTCAGAAACGGAGACTTCCTTACAGCATGAGGCCGGGCATTGCCTGGGACAGCTGATGTGAGGCCATGCCCCCCTTACCCTAAGGATTTATGCAGTCCTGTTCATAGATACATCTTGCAGCATTCTCTTTAATTGATTTGCTTCCATTTTTCCTTTTAAGCCACTGCAAGCCATGTGGGTGGTTGGCACTCTGGGATGGCAGGTGTAGTAATTAAAGCTGATGGAAAGCATTTTTTTGTCTTCAGAGTGGCCCAGGTGCACACTCTTTCGGCCTCCGTGTTGGGGACATAGGCTTTTGTTCTTCCTGTTTGACCCAATATGCGCATTGTAAAATTAATGCCATATTTGAAACGAAACACTTTAATTTTTTTTAACAAAATATTTTATTTCTTAGAACCTTAGTGACATTTTAAAATGTGACTGAAAATGTGCTTCTGAAGAGAGCAAGAGAAATGAATGTCGAAGAGATTTTTTATGTTTATTATCTGCAGGAGGAATGGGGATTTTTTGAAAAACTCTGGAGAAGGTGTGGAGAATTGTAATGGGTGTTTGTAAGAAATCTTTCAGCTCTGTTTTTAGTTAGAAACTCTTAAGAACTACAACGATAATGACAAATAAAAAGGAGAGGCAGAGAGACAGTGTTCTGATTCTTGTTTTCTGGTTATCATGCCATGGTGATGTGCTGATCCCACGATCACAATGCTTCTGAAGCATTATCTTCTATGAAGAGCCGCAATGGGAAATTTGTTTTCCCATTGTTATGTAAGTACCAATTCGTGAGTCAGCCCTAAGTGTTTTATACCCACAGATGAGATGTGAGACTCATCTGACTGCTCAGGACATTCCAGTGTTCTGATCGCCAAACTGGAGAGAATTTTCTCTCTGCAAATGCTGGCACTTAGAGCAATGCCTGTGGGGTTGTGGTACAAGGGCTGGGACTCCCAGGCTGGTTCTCAGACCATAACAGCCACTACATACCAGCCTTGTGCCAATGAAAGTGGACAGTGGACCCACTTGTCCACTTGCTGTGTATTGAGGAAGCAGGACCATCAGAAAGCTTAAGAGTTATGTCCCTTAGAGATTTGCCATAATCTCTGCTCCTCAGAGGAGGGTAAGTTAATATGCTCCATTCACATAAGATAATTAAAGACATGATTTGATTTCACCTTTGTAGTCACTGGGACTCAAAAGTGAAGTATGAGTACAAGCCAAAGTGGAAACAGAGAAGTAGGATCAATAAGAAATCTGTTGTGCATACCCAGAGCCTTCTGAAAGCTTCAGCCAGGGCTGCTACCTCAGGGTGATGGAGCTAAAGAAACCCAGTAGGTCCACTCACATGAGGGTATCAACAAACTCAGCATGTGCTCTTGTTAAATAAAACCAAACCCCTTTGGTCCCTAAGGAAAGCCTGTTAGGGGTTCTACATAGCATCCAAACTTAAAGACCCTTGCAAAAGCCATGCAAAGCCATGGATAACCTATTTTACTCCCTTAGGAATTAGCAATTCCATGGGGAAGAGGAATAGAAATGGAACACGCTACTTTGTGGAAAAGGAGGGAATACATATAAATGTTTTAAAGAGCAAAACAATATAAATAAAGATGTACGAATGGCTTTACAAATCTAAGCAAAGCTTACACTGAATTATTTTACTGAAATTATATACAATTACACAAAATCTTAACTAAAGTAGTCACCTTTATGAGTTTGATTGGGGTATAGATTAACCGGGCCATTGACCGGTTATTATGAAAAGTCGAAGGTAAGCTCTAGCCCATGCTGAGAGAAACATGGACCAGTGTGGGAATGACCTCTTATGAGCTTCCAAAATTTGATTTTCTCACTTAAAATATTTTCTTCACCTAAATATATGCGGGGTGGGGGAAAGATAAATATAAACATATGGAAAAAAAGAATTGAGGTACTTGGGATTTTTTTAATCAGGAAAAACACATTTTGCAATACTTTATTGACAATAACAAACAACAAAATCCCAGTGTCTTTGCTCTTAATACCACAGTAAATATGTATTCTCTGAAAGCACTAAATAACTGCATAGAATCAAAAGAATGTAATTAAAATCCTACCTAACCCCACTTACCAGGACACACAAGTAATCACGGTTACTTGCTGGCAATTCTTCAGGTGTTTCCCATGCATTTACACAGTGATTCAAAAAATAGTAATAATAACGGTCGGAGCCTATTGGGCATTCTGTTTGAAAGCCTTCCTCCTTCACCCAGGTCTTTACTGAGATTAGTCCTCATGTCAACAAAGCTGACTGTGTCTCTTTTATAATTACTATGTTGAGTTCTGTAGTATGTATCGTTGAACAAACGCTTATGCTGTTGAGCATTTAGGTTGTTTAAGTAAACATACTTAATAACAATAAACATCTGGGGAGCTAAGTGTCTGTCCACATCCTTAATTAGTTTCTTGGGATAGTTTTGTTTAAATAGCATGTTGGGCCAAGGAGTATGCCCAATACGAAAAATTCTTGACTATTTCATCCATCATGCTGTGGACTGCTTGAACTGGCAAAGTCTTGACTTTCCAAATCCCTCTCCTCCATAATTTTATGCATGTGAGCTCCATAATTTTATACATGTGAAATTCACCTTTCATGAACTTATTCCTTTCATGGGTAAGCCACCAGCTACCACATTACCCATGCTCTCAATATCCAGGAAGCTGTGTAATTGAAAGGCTTAAACATCTAAAAGGGAATGCCATCTATAGATAAACGGATGGATTGATAGGTAGGTAGGTATATATGTAGATGGTAGATAGAGCTAAAATACATGCTAGAGATAGATGATAGATAGATAGATAGATGATAGATAGATAGACTGACAGATTGACTTCTTGATTACTGGGAAAAGTCTATAGTATAACCTCAATTTTCTAAAGTATCAAATATAATAATATAAATGGTTAACTAGAGAATCAGAAGAATCAGAGTGTATCAAAGAAACCAATAGATTTCTCTCTGCACAAATCTTCTCATGAGGTACATGAAAATTTGTATTACTGGGCTTTGTCCCTTACTTTCCAGTTCAAAGCCACACTTTCTAATCTAACCACACTTTTGATTTCTGTGCTGGAATGTCTATAATTTTCTATTGCATTCTCACAATAAACTCCTTATCTTGTACCAGCTCAAGGGTGCTACTGTTTGGGGAAACCAGGTCCTGAGTAAAAAAAAGAAAGGTACATTGTGACCATGAATCTCCACCAGCTGTTGTCACCAATGCAAAAGGTGAAAGTGCTGGAGATGATGAAATGAAGTCACAAATACTTCCCTGGAGCAAGGTTGCAGGAAGACTTTCCTGATGTCTCACACACAGGGAGAAACAGCTGCACCCCAGAGTTAAGTTTTAATTCACCATGCCATCATGCACTGATGATTTTGCAACATAAATCTGGGCATTGAAAGGGAATTATCATTTATTACCCTTAGAAATGCTTTTGATTATCGTCTGGTATATGCTAACACTGATCATGTTTCCCAAAGGGAAAATTCTTTCGAGAAGTATTTTACTCCGAAAGACCTATTCCATCGTTTCATAAGCACATCCACCAAAATGTTAATTGCTAACTTTGACTCTTAACTGATGAGTCAGGCCGCATTCTTCTGATCAGTGGGGTATCTAGGATAGGTTTTCTACTTTAATATCAATACTCCAAAGGAAATGTGAGCCCAGGATAGCCAAGAAATATCTTCCCTTTTCATTATTAAGCAATTGGCAAAAAAAAAAAAAAAAAAAAAAAAAAAAAAAAAAAAAAAAAAAAAAAAAAAAAAAAAAAGAAATGATGAAAACAGAAAACACCCAAAATATCAAAGTTATTTCACAGGTCAAGCTTAGTATTGTGATGTGTATCTTTCCAGACTTTTTCCCTGGTTTGGTGAATGAATTTGATAATATGACATCAAAATCTTACCATATAAAGAAATTTGACTTCATATTTATTTTTCCCCACTCATGGCATGAACAAAACAGCTTATTTTTCCTAATGATTTGTATGAATGGACTTTGAATGTGTTTCGTAAGGCATGACAGAGAACAGATTTTTTGACACAAATCATTTTCTACTGTTGCCAAAATCTCAAGACCAGAAAAAGAAAATTAAAAAGACACAAAAGAGTAACAGGCACAAAGGGTTTTGTTCCATTAACCTCCCAGCTGTCTTAATTATTTTGATTTGTCTATTTTTTATTTATTCATTTTTGTCATTTTTGTCTTAATCACTGTTCTGGAGTTCACCACAACTCTAATTCAAGTTTGTGTCTTCACATTCGTGGTCTTGGCCTACATGACAATACTGAATGAGCCATCAGACCCATGACTACCATAGTTAATCCTAACCCCTGAGCACTCACAGGGGTGGTATCAGATTGTCTGTAACATATAACCTATTAAATGGTTGTGCTGTAATTCAATTATTCTATTATCCATATCTGCACCAATATGTTAACAATGCATCACTGATGACCAGATGCAACCCAAGAAAGCACATTTCAAGGTTACCCACATCGTTTGCCCAAAAAGGCTTCTGATATTGTATGGATGTTGTTTAATAAATATGTGATACTTTTTAAATTATAAGATATCACTAAAGCTTATTGGAGAGCAAAATGGAAGGTACTATTGTTTGAAGCCATAGAAACATGAAAATTTGAAAATTATTTCATTGATAGTGAGCACGTTAGCCTGGGTCCTAGAGAAGCACGTGCCAAAGTGTAGGTAAACTTGCAAGGATTCCATTAAAAAGGAAGCTTTAGAGAGGATGGAGGCCTTGCTTCGGCCAGGAGAGACATCACGGCATGATACATGTCCACCCGGAGGGAAGGTGACAGATGGAAAAGATGAGATGGGAACATTCCAAATTGCACATTTTACCCAAGGGGGATCTGGAAAAGCTACTGGGGAGACTTTAGCCAAAGTCATCCATTAAACCAAAGAAACCTGTCTCCCAGGGACAGGCCTCCTGACGGGTTTCATTATGCCCTCACTGAATAGGAGTAACCCGGTAATGTGACCTCCCTAAAAAAGTGGCAGTAGACTTCAGAGTGCATCAGCTGGAATCCTTGTCAGTATGGCCCCTGGGGTTGACTGTTCAGATTCTCATGACTATCACAGTCTGATAATCATAAAAATATTATGAATTTACTATTATATTTCTAGCACAATCTATAAAGTGGCAATGTTAACAACAAAATGTCCGTATTTCTAAACCTTAAAGACTTTTACATCTTCACATGTCTTTTTTTTTCTATTTCAAGTTTCTTGAAGAGAAAAAAAATTATTTATCACAACTATAGATCATCCAATATTTATTTGTTTTTCTACCTAGAAGGCCTTTCTTTTACTCGAATGTAAGGACTTTGGGAGGTAATCACTGACAGTAACAAAGCCTATGATGTGAATATTTCTTTGTCTTTTTGCATCCAAAGAGCACAAACAAATCTAGTATATTTTTTAGAATGGTCAATTTGGGTCACTTAAATTGAAAACTTTGAAAAAGGAAAATAATATATTACATTAGCAGTTAAATTTAGCTTGAGAATTATTACTGAATCTCTCAAAATTTTAAGAACTTGAATAATATAATGCAGTATGAAGAGCTTAAAATAAAGCAAAAAAGAAAAAGGTTATTATGAATAAACTTCTATCATGGAACCAAAAGAAATCGAAAATGCCATTGTTGAATCAAACATAGAATTTTATAATTCCTTAACACTTTTAGTCTTCTGGTATTTTCAAATATTTCTTGTATCACTGAAGTCGTTTAGCAGCTGAAAATAATATGTACAATTGAGTCAGCTTTTTCCCTTTACTGAAAGCATAAAAATCTGGCTTTGGAGGTGAGTCACAGTAGCTTCCAACAAGTGATCAAGTTCAGACACGGTTCAGGCGGGCAATGCTATCAGGAGATCCACTCCTGTGAGAAGGAAAGTCACCAAGAAAGGCGAGCTGCAAACCAGGATACCAAGGATGATATGGTTTGCAAAATCCTTAAAATTCTTCCATTTTCTGCAAGTCATCTGATTACAGGCGGTATCTATGCACGGGAGTCAAGGAAGGGAGCTGAGGAGTACTTGGCTCCAATCAAGGTTGCTGCAGGAATCCTGTTTTGGCAGGGGTTTGGAGGGATTGCTGCTGCTTGGATCTTAAATGTCCCCCAAAGCCCCATGTCAAAGGCCTGACTCCAATCCATGGTGCTATTGGGACCTGCTGGGGTGAAGTTAGGTGGCTGGCAATGCATCTACCAAAAGGATATCAGGGCCCCAGTACCTCTTCTTCTATTTCTGTGCTTCTATGATACCATAAGGTGAGCTGTTTCAGCACCCACCATGATGTCCCGACCCATCCAAGGTCCAAAAGCAATGGAATCTACCACCCAACCACAGACTGAACCCTCTGAAAGCCTAAAACAAAATGAGACTTTTCCCTTTTTAATTCCCCCAGGTATTTTCTTACAGGCACAAAAAGCTGACTAACGCTGGGCCATCAGAGATTCTGGCTTCAGGGTCAAGGTGCATGTCTGTGCCATTACACGGGGTGAGTCCCATTCTGCCTGGGGAACTCATAAAGCTGCGGACCTCCTCCAGATCTGTCTGGTGATTGGGATAGAAGTGGTTCCTGCCCAGGTGTCCCACTGCCTACTTTCTTATGCTGTCCTGCATTTTTTCCCACATTCCCACAACTGTATGTGCCTCATCGTGTCAGCAAATGCAAGCCTGCTGCTCCAAGCTTTTCCTGCGTACCCTGTAGCTCTCCCAGGTTTCCACCATGAGGACTCGGATTTGCTGCTTTTCTGCCTAAGTTTGGCTGATGCTCAAGACCAGCTCACCCAGCTGGGGCTCTCAGAATCTGCCAGACTTTAAAAAAAGTACTTCTCCTCCCAGGGAAAGAACTTGTTTCAGCACTTGGGAGGCTGAGGCAGGAGGATCACTGCGACTTCGAGACCAGAGTAGGCTGCAAAGTGAACTCAAGACTAGCCTGAACTGCATAGTGAGCCTCTGTCTCAAAAAGACAAAAAAAAAAAAGAACATACTTCATGCTTCAAATCCCACTGACTCCTGCGCCATATACCTGCCTCATGCTTTTGCGTCTCACCGTCTAAATTCAATCTGTCCAGGTACCAGTCTATTAAAAGTTAAGGTGAATTTCCCCTTGGGATGCAATGGTAGATGTCTTTTTGGGTTATTATATTTCTGGCTATTTGCCTGAATCCAAATTGCTTTTCTTTATATCTTTCATATAAAATATATGCATTGCTATAGCCATGTATTATACAAAATTGAGTGTAGACTTCCATCTGCTGGTCAAATGTGATATTACTTTTAAGTGAGTTTTAATGCTTTCAAAACTCTGCACCATAACTGAGGCAGTGACAGGTGCCACAGAACACCATCCTGTAAGAGGCCACCAGATGCAACCCAAGCCTGCAAAGCCGCAGAAAACAGTCCTCAATCTGGAGTAATGGGAAATAATACAGGAAGCATGGAAGCTGAAGATTCTGCCATATTTATTTTCTCTACATAATGCAAAGAAAGCCAATCATTTTTTTAAAAAGTATGCATTTTGTAAAAAGATTGTGCAACATCCTGGTAATTTGTAATCATATTTTACATAATTTAACAATGTTCACAGATGTGCTTCTTAAACATCTCAAATAGCGTTGGAACACTCAGCAACTTTGAGGTAATTTCCTACTAACACAAGATGTTCATACTGTGAAAAACTCTCTGCAATATAAATATTTGTAGTACTGGGGACTGAATCCAGGACCTTTCCACCGAGCTACATTTCCAGCCCCTTTTTTGAGATAGTATCCCACTAAATCAGTAAATTGTCCAGACTGACCTCAAACTTTGGATCCTCTCAGAGTGCTGGGATTATAGGCATGTGGCACCATTCCAGACTGTTTCTTAATTTTATTGGTATTAGAGCTAGGACTTAGCATGACATGGTAATTGTGCAGCATCTCTCACCCTCACTGACAGTGCTATCGTGTTCCCTTGAATGCAACGAGCAGGAGACTATCAGAGCTTACGTGCTGGACTTCGTACAGGTCCCCGGATATAAGCTGAACAGAGTGTTACTACAGGAAATATCATTTAAATTATACCTGGAGAGGAGTCAAAACAGTGACAATTTGAGCTTACCTAATGCAATGATAATTCCGTCATCTTATCATCAGATAGCGCCTAAGTCAGCAGACCTTTTGGAGACCGAGTGCCCAAACTGTAATCCAAAACTCATTTACTTATCTTAGAGTGCCAACACTGCAATAAAACTGATGCTTGGCTGTGAGGGCAGTGCTGGGGTAACTTGGCTCCCCGTGCCGACAGAGAGGGTACCGCATGCCTGCTGTGGCGCGCACGCCCCGGGTTCACCACCCCTGGCATACGCTGTGGTGCAGTGAGATGGCAAACTACATAGGTCTCTCTATGTCAGAGTTCTCTGCTGGAAAGTTTAGTCAAATATACAGCAGGACCTTTCAATGTGCATTTTGCTGATAGCTACACTTGATGGATTCTTTCCCCCCTTCCCTGTACCATGTTTCTCCTGGACTATTTTCTTGCAGCTTTTTCTGTGCATTTATATAAGCCATGTTAAGTCCTTTCTCAAAGCCAAAGTATAAATAACCATTGATATTTATTTGTGGCTTTGCAGTTTTTATTGTTACTGTGCTTCATTACCCACTTTTTCACCTTGAAATGGGTTTTCCTCCAAAGAACATCTTGCTTTTTCTTCTTCTCTGGAAGCTGTGCCACATGGTTGTATGCCGCAGGGACTTCACCTATACCTTCTCCAGGTTCTAGGAAAAGGATACACTTGATGAAATAAATGGCAGTGCTCTGTGCTAGCTTTACGGCAGTTGAGAGTTTGCATGGGCAAGGTGTGAACACAAATCCCTGGCCTGCGGGCGAAGCTGGGCCCCACTGGTAGACCCCTCATTCAACAAGTGCGCAACTCACAGTGAGGCTGTGGGTAAGCACAGCATTTTACCCAACCAGGTCAAGGACTCACGATTGCTGGTTAAGACACAGGAAAGGAAGTGAATTGGAAAGAGCTGCAAGGACAGCAGCACTGACTGGGCAGAGCTTTACAGGACAAGTGGAGAGGCCAGGGGAGGAACGTAGCTCCAGCTCAGGGTGTCCAGTGAGCCTTGGGGACAGAGGTGCCCAGGGTAGAGTTTTAGGGATGTATTGATATGGTTTCTATTACATGGTTTGAACAAATATTTCCTTGATTTGCTATCTCTTCAACAGCTTTATTAACAGACTTACTTCTAAGGGTTTTGATGTCACTATAATATTCATTTTTATTTTTCTAAATTTTATTTGAAAGTGGATAAAACAATAAAATCAATAAAGAAAGCAGTGTAAGAGACAGAGGACTTCAAAATAGTACAAAATCAACAATAGTTGTCATAATGCCTTTTGATGTCTCCAAAATAGCTGCAGATACCTTTGTACATAGTAAAAATCAAACAGAACAGAATAGAATAGAAATAATAAAAACAAAACAATGAATGCAATAAAGGACTTCAAAGCAAGCTGATAGTAAATCCAAAATTGTTACCATAATACATCTTTCTGTCTTTTAAAAAGCTGCTCCTGCCATTGGATTTGATGTAATCAAAACAAAACAAAACAACCAAAAGATAAAACCCAACCCAACAAAACAATGGAAATTGTTTTTTAAGACTCATCCATATTGTAGTATGTATATGTACTTTATTTCTTTAGAGAGAAAATTAATATTTCACTCAACAAATATCACAGTATTTGTTTATGCAGTCTTGAGTAGGTGGACCCTTGGATTTTGTCTGGCTTTTGCTATTGTGAATCATTTTCTAATGAACATTGATATATAAGCATATGCTTTGAACTCCACCTTCAGTTCTGTCTAGAACATAGCTATAACTAGAATTGCTGCATTACAAAATAATCCTGTATTTAAATTTAGGGGGAAGTGCTACAATATTTTCCACATCAGTTGTGCCCTTACACATGTCCACTTAGGGTGTCCAAAGGCACCCATTTATCCACATTCTCATCAGTACTTGTTAATTTCTCACCTTTGTTTATTTTGGGTATCCTAGTTACAGTCAAGTGACAGCTCATTTCAGTTAGGCTTTGTGTTTTACTAATAGTGTTGAGGATATTTTTATAAGATTCCTCTCTCTTTGTGTCTTCATTTTGGAGATGCCTACTCAACTCTTTTAAATGGGTAGTTTTACTTTTGCCATTGAATAGCAGTATTCCTTAAATGTTTCTCTATTAAACTAGTCTCAGTTATATGATTTGCAAATATTTTCTCCCATTGTACATTGCCTTTTTTACTCTCTTCAGAGTGTCTTTTGATACACAAAGATTTTAATTTCACTGAATCCAATTTATCGGCTTTTTCATTTGATATCTTTGTCATTGTAGGTAAGAAACTGAAATTTATGCTGAGAAAAGGAGCAACCAGCCTGCCGCCTACCAGCACACAGGCTGAGAATCAACTATGCCACCTACCCACCACCACCTCCCATTAGCAAGTGGGAACCAGAGATCTGAGCATCTCTTGGGAAGTTGACCATATGTAACACAGCAAATAAGGGGGATTTCCTTCTACTGTCTCTTTGAAGACAAATATTTTTACTGCCATTTTGCTTTGTCCTGATTAATGGTATTGCTCTATTCAATATTCTGTTTTGATAAGTTCTATAACATTCTGTATTTCTTTTGATTTTGCTATTCCTGATTGAAAGAACAACTATTGTGAAGATAACAAGATATACACTGGTACCTATTACTGTTATCCTGGTAACCTGCTGTGAAGTTCTGTACCAATTTCACTACACTGTCTCAATTGGCTTTATTCCATTCTGTTCTGTTGTATGTTACTATCAAAAATTAGATAAAAAAATAGAACATGAGAAAACAAGGTAACAAAATACCTCCAAAAACTTCCAACTCCACCAAAGCTGATCCTTGGGGCATGGATGAGGAGAAACTCAAAAACAAAACAACAGAATTATATAAGGTGATTCAAAAGGAAATGACAACAACAAAACAGATCAGTAAGGTACTGAGCAAGCTGAAACATGATATAACTAAACAGATAATGGACTTAAAAAGCAAAAGGAGGAAAAGAAAGTGCTCTAAAGCATATAACTGCATGTATGTTTAAGTGTGTAGGATTGATAACCATATTACTAAGTTTTTGTTGGGTCATTGAACAGAACTGTTTGCAGCCTCACTGTTTGAATGTCTACTTTGTATGCTTTAATTTTGTAACATGAATGAGTATTTCTAAGAGGACAATATGTAATTTATCAACTAGTGATTTCTTACTGTTTTTTTGAAATTCTGTATTATTTCTGTTTTGCTTTTTTCCTCTTTAAATAAAATTTTAAAAAAGAAACTGACATTTAATACGGTGTCCTACAGCTTTTCCTTTACATTTCCTTCTAAGTGTTTTGTAATTTTGCCTCTTAAAATTACATCTTTTATCCATAGTAAATTAATTTTTGTGTATGATGTGGGGTTCTAACTTCATTATTTTAAAAATGGGTATCTAGTCTTGCTGGCTTTATTTATTGAAAAGATTATTTTCTTCTCACAATCTTGCTCACTTGTCAAGTATCAAATGATCATGGATGTGAAGGTTTATGTGCTCTCAATTCTATTTTGTTGGTTATGTCTGTCTTGAAGCCACTGTCATGCTGTTTTGATGACTGTAGCTTGTTAGTAACTTCTGAAAACAGGAAGTGGGAAAACTCCAACTTTGTTCTCTTCTTTCAAGAATCTCTTGGCTCTTCTGAGTCCCTTAACAGTTTATGTAAATTTTAGTCTATTTTTTTCCATTTCTGAAAAAAAAAGTCATGGAAAGCTTGCAAAGAATTGCTTTGAATCATGAATTGATTTGGATGCTTAGGTACCATTGTCATCTTAAAAGTATTGGGTTTCCCAATCCATTAACACAGAATTTCTTTCCATTTATTTATGTCCTATTTATGCTTCTGCCAGAAAAATTTTGTATTCTTGAGTATACACATTTTGTGCCCCGTTGGTCAAATTTATTTCTAAATATGTTACTTTTTGATGCTGTGACATGTGGAATTATTTTCCTAGTTTCCTTTTGTAGTTATTTCATTGCTACTACACAGAAGCACAACTGAGTTTACATGCTGCTTGTATATCTTGAACCTTTGCTGAATTACCTCTTAAATCTGTGTGTGTGTGTGTGTGTGTGTCTGTGTGTCTGTGTGTGTGTGTTTTCAATACATTAGATCATATCATCTGCTAATAAAAAGATTTTTATTTTTCCTCTTGAATACATACTTTTTTCTTTAGTTGTCTGATTCCCATAGTTAGAGCTTCCAATATTGTAGAATTGACAGAGGCAAGGTCTCAGAGTATTTTTGATCATAGAGAAAAGCTTTCAGTCTCTCATCACTGAATATACTGTTAACTGCAGGTTTTCAAGCATAGAATTTCTCACATTGAAGAATCTCTACTTCTAGTCTACTGAGTGTTCTGTATCATTACTTGAGATGTTATATTTTTCTCTTCGTGATGTATTGCATGGATATTAGCACATTTTAACACATTTACATTTCCAACATATCACTTCTTCATGGTGTGTAATCCTTTTGACATACTGTTGAATTCAATTTGCTGGTATTTTGTTGAGCATTGGGACATCAGTACTCATAAGGTGTGTTGTTCTAGAGATTTCTTATAGTTTCCTTTGTCTGGCTTTATTATTAGAGTAATGATGCTTCATGGCTGAGTAAGGAATTATACTTTCTTCTTTGATATTTTTCCTGGAAAGCTTGACAAATAGTAATATTTATCATTTTCATGTTTAATGGTATTCACCAATGAAGATACCTGCTATCTATTTCATTAGGTTTTCCATTACTGATTTAACTTCCTTAAAGACTTTTCTATTTCTTCATGAGTCAGTTCTGGTAGTTTATGGCCTCTTAGAAGTTTGTGTATTTCCTCTAGCTTATCCAGTCAGTTGGCACACTGTTCTTCACAGTATTTTTTTGCAATTCTTTTCCTTTCTGTATAGTGAGTGGTAATGTCTTTCCTGTCACTTCTGGTTTCAGTAACTTACATCCTCTTGTTTTTTTCTTTAGGTCAACCCAGCTTGGGGGTCCCCAACCCCTGGGTGATGGATCCATAGCTGTCTATGGCCTGTTAGGAACTGGTCCACAGCTCAGCAAGAGGTGAGCAGTGGGTGAGCAAAGAGCTTCATCTTTGCTGACAGAGTCTCCCCAACACTTACCTGAATTCTGCCTCCTGTCCGAGCAGCACAGAAATAAGATTGGCATAGACACAAGACCACTATCCTAACTGAGCAAGCAAGGGACCTGAGCTCCTTTAAGTCACCCAGAAACCACCCTCACTCTCATGTTCAGTCTGTGGAAAAACTGTCTTCCAAGAAATCTGACCCTGGTGCCGGGAAGTGTGAGGTTGGTTGCTACAGCTAAAGGCATTACAAGGTCATTGAGCCTTGCAAAGAACTGTATTTTGGATTCATTGATATCTTTCTATTCTCTACTTCATTGATATCCATTCTTTATTTCTCTTCTTCCTACTAAATCTGGGTTAGTTTTTTCCTTTTTTGATTGTTAAGTTGTAACTTTATATTACTGATTTGAGATTTTCTTTTTTTTAATGCCATTACAGTTCTAAATTCCTTTATCAGCATGATATCCCATAAGGCTTTAGCATATTTGTTTCCTCTTTCATTTGCCTCCAAGAATTTTCTAGTTGTGTGTTTTCTTCTTCAAACAAATGGTTCTAGAAGTATATTGCTTAATTTCTAGAATTTTATGAGCTTTCCAGTGTTACTGATTTTGAACTCAATTGCAGTTGACTTTGAACTTAATTGTAGTTAGAAAAGATGCTTCATATATTTTAAATATTTAAAAAATTTATGAGGACACTGTGTGCTCTAAAATTCTATTTTAGGGGATATGCCATGTGCCATTGAGAAGACTGTATATTCTATCTTTGGGGTATGTCTGTGAGCTCAAGTTGGTCTATACTATTATTCACTTTCTCCATTTATTTGCTGACATTTTGGTTTGTTATTGTATCCATTATTGAAGGAAGAGCAGTAAAGTTTCCACTTATTATTGTAGTACTATCTAGTTTTCTGGTTTTATGTGCATACTTTTTTGTAATTACTGTATTGACAGAATAAATCTTTTTCAATACTTAATGTCCCCTATACTTCTTGTAAGTTTCTTGATCTAAAATATATCTGTACAATAATATAATAATATAAAATACTCCATATCTCTTGGTTACTATTTGGGTGAAATATACATTTCTATCTTTTTATTTTTGGCCTCTGTCATTGGCTCTAAAAGTTTTTTGGCAGCAGCATATAGATGGATTGTGTGTTTTAATCCATTTTGCCAATCTCTGTCTTTGATAATTACTGCATTTATATTTAAAGTAATTGCTAGGTAAGAAGAACTTATTGCTTTTTTTCTGTATGTCCTATATACTTTTTTCCTTCAATGACTCTCTTATTACCTCATTTTTTATTTATTGAATTTGGGGGGGTAGGGCAACATTTTGAGACTCTTTTGTAAATTTTTAGTTATTGTTTTCATAATTTTCATAGTGGTTACTTTGGGAATTACAATAACATTCTTAAATTTTAGCAATCGAGTTTGAATAATAACAAGGAGTTTTTTAAAATCTTTTTTGAGACAGGGTCTTTCTATGCAATTTAGGCTGGCCTTGAGCTTACTTTGAAGCCCAGACTGGTATCAAAATTGCAGTGATCTGCCTGCCTCAGCCTCCTTAATGCTATTATTACAGGTGTGTGCCAACATGCCCAGCTTTAATTTAAGTTTTAAAATCATATATCCTTCTTCTCTGGGGTTCACTCTTCTTGATAGGTGAAGATTTAATTTTTACATAGTTCCTTAAAAGCCAGCTCAAAAACTAACAACAAAATACTTCCCCTAGTGTTTTGCAGATTGTGTGCTGAAACACTTATTTAATGCTTAGTCAGTCATTGACAATTCTACTTATTTATTTATTTTTTCCTGTTTATACTGAATCTATAGATCAGCAAGTGGTGAAAACTTAGGATCCTTTCAGAGCATACATCCTGTTGTGAGTATTTGCATGACTTTCCAAATTCCTTGATGCACACCAGCAGTTGTGAATGCTCCAATTTCCCAAAGAATCTCAATCTCTCTCAATGCCCCCTTCCCTGTCCCAGCTATAATCTCTGGCCCCAAGAACAGGATTTTTCAATCGCTTAAAGATGTTGTCCAGCACTGCTCATTGCTTTGAGCCTAAGCACTTTTCCAAATGACTGGAATGGACAAGAAAGTCTTGCTCAGTGGGAGCCTGCAGAAAGGCCAGCACACACACACACACACGCACAACTTGTGAGATCCGCTCTTACTCTGTTTGGCACCAGACATTAGTGTCTCACACTGGGGGTGACCTTTCAGACTGTCACTGTCATGGTTTATGTTGGTGTCCCCCAGGCCTCATGTATTTGCATTGTACATTTGTGACTGGTTCATTGTCTAGTGCTTGGATTGGTGGTGTCAGTGCTACACCCTCCTAGGGGTGGATCCAGGATGTGATGTAATGGCAGGAAGAAGGTGTGTCTCTCTCTTTTGCTGGTTTCCGCTTTGCTGTTTGCAGCTGCCATGAACTGCAGCCCCGCCATGCCATCCTGCCTTGGAGCCAACTGAGTATGAACTGAAATCTCCAAAAACTGTAAGAAATAAATCTTTCCTTTCCCAACTTTGGGCATCAGGTATTTTGTCCCAGCAATGAGTAAAAAGTAACTAAGTCACCAATTGGCAAAATGGTGAGACAAGGTCAAGTAAAAATGTCACTGAGTCATCAGACTGTCCTAAGTTGATTCTCTTTGGATTGAGAATTCCCTTATTTATGTAAATATTTATTTCCAAATTTCTGGAAAGAAAGCTTCTGATAGTTTCTGGCTATTTCTTCAGTGTTTCTGTGGATGGATGCAGGCATCTGGTTGCCCCACATTTTGGTGACATGGCTCCAGTGGAAGCTTCTTGGGTCAGGGTGACTTCCAATTCCAATATTCTCTACCCAGCACAACCAAAACAAAATACCCCACAGTATTACCTTCTGTCTTCTGAATCCGCCATCTAGGGACAGTTATGTTATTTTCTCAGTTAGTCAAAACAGTAAGCTTTATCCGGTCCCATCTCTTTGGTGGGGTAGTTAGGGGTCAGTCAGTAGATCAAGCCCTCCTGAGGCTATGCAGCCTATTAAGACTCATTTTCTCCTCCTTTCTAACCTACACCCACTGTCCATGTTACCTCAGGCTTCTGTGATCCTTCACTTTGATTACCATGTCTCTGCCTTCACAGTTTGCGTCTCATTCCTCCTCATCCTCTGTGCCTCTACCCAGAACAGACAAGCTAATTACGCTAACCCTGGGACTCATGTTCAGTTTCTATCTCCTGCTCTTTCTTACACTTGTAAGTTGCTTTAGCACAAAGGCTGTGCAAACCCATCCTGCAACTGTCTGCATCTGGCATGATCTCCACAAATGACTTTTCAGAGTCTCAAACAGATCTAACACCACGCCTCAGAGCAATATAATACAGTAGAGTGCACATGGCAAGACAGAGACTAGCAAAGACTCTTTAAGTAATCTTTAGCACTAAAGTATAGATATAGATGACTGCTGAGAAAATTTACAAACTGAATTCACTTTCTTGTCTCACTGATTGATAGATCGATTGATTGATTGATTGACTTTTTTTTTTAGACAGAGTCTTGCTCTGTAGTTCAGGTTGTTCTTGAACTCTATGTAGCGCAGGCTGGCCTCGAATTCATGGCAATCTTCCTGTCTCAGCCTCCCAAGTGCTGGTATTATAGTCCTATGACACCATGTCCAACTTACCTCTGATTTTAAAAATCATACCCATGGTCTATTCCATTTCTTACCTTCCTACTTATCAACATACACCTAACCATTCAGCACTGAATGATATACTACTTGGAAATCCCCTAAGTAAGTAAGTCATAATGTTCCCTCTTGCCACAAAAAGGAGGACTTCACATGTATTAGGGATTCCCTGCTAACAAAATCTATAAGTGGACTGGGGATTTAGCTCAGTGGCATACGAGCCTGCCTGGCAAGCACAAGGTCACAAGTTTGATCCCTGGTACCACCAAAAAAAAAAAAATCAAAAGCTATAAGCATGATGGAGCTCCACTGAGAATGCTCCCTTTGCCAATCATTCTTCCTTTGTCCTTCCATTGGGCTTGCTTTCCCCAGGATGGAACAACCTTCATTCAACCAGTTTTGTATTAACCAAGCATCCACAGTTCAAGCCAACTGTACAACACAAATTTTACCAATCTGAATTTTCAAGGGTTGTGTGATAGGGCTGGGGATTTAGCTCAGTGGCTTAAGCGCCTGCCTGGCAAGTGTGAGGTCGTGAGTTCGATACCCGGTACCAAAAAAAAAAAAAAAAAAGTGTTGTGTGATCACACCTTGGTCTAAAATTGAGTCACACCTATAGATCAAGCTATACCTTGCTAGAACTTACCTTTGCACATATAATATTTTGATTCATTTTTAATAGCTGGATATATTATAGCCTAAACCAAGGGTCCTCAATCCCCAGACCCCAGACTGGTACTAGTCCATAGCCTGTTAAGAACCAGGTCATACACCAGGAGGTGATCAACAGGGCAGATGACACTACCAGCTTGAGGCCTAGGTTTATAAACTCAGGGTTCCTCCTGTCCCCCACTTTCCCCATCTCTGCAGGCTGGCTGCAGCTGCCTCCACCTGGCTCCAGGAACCTGGGACTTTCAGGCCCTTGGGATTTAAGGCTTGGCTTTGAGGCTGTTATGAAACAGCTTAGTGTGTCTGATAGGAAACAAAGTTTGATTCATAAATAAGAGACAGTTTTTCATTTTTCCAGGAGAAGCTTGCTCTAGACTCAACCCTTGTAACAATCAAAGAAAGCACTAATGAACATAGTATATACCTCAAAGTACATACCTTATTGATCCCCAGCATCTTCTCCAAATAGTGTATTGATGCTCTCTGTTACTGAATAGGGATTAGTTGCTCCGTGGACACCATTTTTCAAGATGTTTATTCCAAATTGGGCTCGAATGGAGTCTGGAGACAGGAGTTTTGCTTCTCCTGGGTCTACTGGGCCCATCAACCG
>PVJX010006176.1:0-79608 GCA_004027295.1 Dolichotis patagonum
CTTTATACTATTGTGTTATGTTTGATATTATTGTAATTGAAACTATGCTCAACTATAGCAGAGTAAGAGATATGGTGTTAGATACTGTTGATGTCCAGTTGACTTAATGTAAAGTACTGTGTTGCCTATGTTGTCCTCTTCTGATCTGCTCTGTACTGCCCCCTTTTGTTTTATTCTCTTTTAAATAAAAAAAAATAAAGGGCTTCAGATTAAGTTGATAGGAAATTAGGGATGATTACCATAATATGTCCTCTTATTTTTGGCATAGCTGACCATGTCAAGTCTAGCATAAGTAGACAAACTGGAACAGCACATAATCCATCCAAGCAGAGTGATGAGAATAATGTAGATTTTAAATCTTGTTACCCAATTAACAATATCCTCTGCCTCCCTTTTTTAGACAATTCCTCCCCTTTCACTCCCATAGAGTGCACTGCTTGTTTTGGGTCCCACTGCCTCCCTATATAGAGCAGCTCAATGGACCCTATCTCCCGATCTACTCTCTCTGTGTTTCTCTGTTACTATTTCAAGGCCATCTAAACTAGAGATTACAGCCAATCCTCTCTGCCTTATTTCTGCTATTCTGTTTTTCTGTCATTGGTTGTTTATTTTTCTGTTCCACTCCACTGTCTGCCCCGTTCACTGAGGCCTCTCTGCCACTGTTCCTGAAATGCTTGTATTCTTTTTCTCTCTCCCTAGAATGTGCTTCAGTATTTTTTGTAGGGTTGGACTGGTGGTCACAAATTCTCCTAGTTCCTTTTTGTCATGGAAGCATCTTGCTTCTCCATTAATTTCTAGAGCTAGTTTTGCAGGATACATCAATCTGGGTTGGAGATTGTTCTCCTTCAGGGCTTGAATTCACTCCAAGCTCTTCTTGACCTAATGGTCTGTGTCGAAAAGTCTGCCGTGATTTTGATGGGTTTTCCTTTATAGGTGATCTGTTTCTTTCTCTGATGGCTTTTAATATTCTGTTCTTATATTGAATTTCTGGGATCTTGATTATTATGTGTCTAGGTGTAGCTCTGTTTTGATTGTAGGAGGCTGGAGTTCTGTATGCTTCATACATCTGCATATAATTTCCTTTTTCTATGCTTGGGAAATTTTCCTTACTAGTTTCTGTGAATAGCCTTTGCAATTCCTCAGTTTTGACTCCTGCTTCTTCATTCACAAGCTTTATTCTTAAGTTATAGATCCTCTTGTCATCTTCCAGTCTTTGTATCTTTACTGCCTGCTCCCTTGTTATTTTTAAGAGATCTTCCCTTTCATGATCACACATTGTAAGCCTGTGTTCAATTTTGGATAGTCTATCTTTGGTTTCTTTCAAGCATTTTTGCCAGCTTTCTCTGGAGTCTTTAGTTTCCTGATAATCTCTTTGAATTTGCTTCATGAATTCTAGGGATTTTTTGTATTCTTCATTAAACGTTTCTCTCCTTTTGTGTTCCCCCATTCTTTTGTCTGTGTCTTCTTGAGAGGTGCCCAGTCTTTCTTTTATTAATCTACTTATCTCTTGTTTAATTTGAATTAATATTTCAGTTTTGATCCTGCTTACGAGGTCCTGAAGATATCTCTTTATGTCTGCTACCGCTGTGTTTGATGTCTCATGTTTGCTGCCCTCAATCTCTTTTGTATTTACCTCTCCTGTATCATTGTTCTCAGGGTGGGAGGCTGGGGGTTTTTTCTTATTTCTCCCTCTTGTCATGTTTTTGGTTCCTTCCATACAAGTGTATAGTGCAATTTCCAGCTCCTTTTCTTGTTGGTTAAAGTTCCTCTAGAGGGCACAGGCTAGAAGCTTCTGCCCTCTGCCTTCCACTATCAGAGATTGAAGTTCAAGCACGGGCAGTGTGCGCTGGCTCCTCCCCTCCGGGCCAGTCAACCTTTGCAGGCCTTCACTGTGTCAGTGTGAGGCTGTGCTCAGGGAATTAGTTTGTAACAACCCACTGGGTCCTGGCCAGGGGCACGGCCCAATCCAAGCAGATTCCACCAGTTCGCTTGGTGAGGGGAGCAACCAACTGAAGCCACTTCCTTATGGAGTTAAGGCTGTCCTGCTGAAATCCAACATGTCTTCCAGTCGGTTTCCCCTTTCCTGTGGGAGGGTCTTATTCCCATCACTCACCGTGTGTTGATGCTGGTCCCTGAGAACTGCTGGGCTCCCAGACCTCCGACTTCAGCGCGGCTGCAGTGCAAATTCACAGTGCCTCTGGGTGAGTCGTGTGCAGGGCCGGGTCCGGGCGAGCCACGCAGGGATGTTCAGCGCAACGCTCTGGCCGCTCAAGCCAGTTGCATCAGTGCAGTTCGGTCCATCAGGTTGGTCTCGGGCTGGAATTCAGGTGGCTCGAGGAGGGCGCCGTGCTTGCTGATCTTAGCTTCACTAAAGGTAGCCCCAGGACCTCATATTTGAGCAGTTTTTTTAACTGTAGTTTCTTCCTGGGTTGAGAGAGTCTATCTCTCTCTGTTTGGGTCTCTCTAGGGTGTTAAATTCTGGCATTTAAGCTGTCTCTCTCAGAGAGGATCTCTCTTCTGCTACCTACTGGTCCGCCATCTTTTCAACAGATCACTGTTTATCACTGGATTTCCAAAAGTCTATTAAATATTTAAAAATCTATTGTTATTGATCATATTTTTGTGCCAAAATCTTGAGAATTCATTTCCGAGGTTGTTGTTGTTGTTGTTGTTGTTGTTGTTATGTGTTTTTAAGACAGGGTTTTGCTATGCCATTTGGGCTGGCCTTAAACTCACTTCATAGCCCAGGCTGGTTTCCAATTTGCAACCATCCGCCTGCCTCAGTTTCCAGAGTATTGGGATTATAGGCATGCATCATAATACCAGGCTCCTAGTTTATCTTGATGCTAATTTACATTTCCTTTTCTGCTTTGTTTATTTCACAGATGATGGGCATTTGGGTTGTTTCCAAGATTAACTATTACAAATTGTGCTGCTATAAACATGGGTGCACAGATATCTCTGTGGCACGTTTTCAGTTCTTCTGGGAAAATATCCAGAATGAGAATAGCTGGAGTGAATGGAACCTCCAATCCTAGTTTTTTGAGGAAGCTTCACACTGATTTCCACAGTGGTTGTACTAGTCTGCACTCCCATGAACAGTGGAGAAGGGTTTCTTTTCCCCACAGCCCCGCCAGCATTTGTTATTATTTGATTTCTTGATGATAGCCATTCTTTCTGGAGATGGAATCACAGTGTTGTTTTAATTTGCATTTCTCAAATGATCCATGATGTTGAAAATTTCTTCATATATTTATTTGCCATTTGTATTTCTTCATCTGCAAAGTGTGTGTTCATCTGTATTCCTCATGTATGGGGGATTTCCTTCTATCTTCTTTTTGAAATACAGTGTTGTTCTCACTGTTTTGTTTTGTTCTGATTAATTGTTTTACTTTATCTGGTGTTCTGTTTTGATTGATTTTATTCTGTTTTGTTTTGGTTTGATTTGGCTATGTCTGATGGAATGGACAACTATTGTGAAGATCGCAAGATAGACTATGGTAGCCATTGTTTAGCTATTATCCTGCTTTGAAGTTCTGTACCAATTTCACTGCTTTTTTAAATTGGATTTATTCTGTTTTGTTTTGTTGGGTTTTATTATCTGTAAAATAAAATTTAAAAAAATTTAAAAAACAATAAACTTGAGGCTTTTATAGGTAAATGGATGCAACTTGAGACTACACTTATAAGTGAAAAAAAAACAGACTTGCATGTGTAAATATTATATTGTCTCCCTAGTATGAAAAAAATGAAAGAGTAAATAGAGTCCAAAATATACAATATATATTGTGAAAGGGAAAAAGAAAAAAACTGCTCAAAAGGAAAGAATGACTGGGATAGAGGAAAGGAGAAAAGAAAGAAGAAAAAAGATCATATGCATATATATTCATATATATTTATGTATATATATATACACACACAAAATAGATAACTGTACTATTAATGTGTGCATCAAAAAGCACAGTTTGTGCTTCCATTGTTCGACTGATCTTTTTTATGCCTATATCTTATAACCTGAACAACTACTTTGAAAATAACAATATGCAATATGTTAAACAGTGTTAATCTCCTATTATTATTTTGTTTTGAAATTCTGTATCATTGTTTTTATTCTTTTTTTGTTTTTAAGATAAAAAAATTACTTTTCTGCTTATTTTCTTGCTGATTTTTTAAAAAAAAATATTCTACAAGTTTGATGTGTGCTTTGCTACTTGTGATCAGGGAGTGGGTTCCCAGAGGTGAGGACCATCAGGGTGTCCTGCAAGAACATCTGTGAGTGGCTTGGAGGTGGACACACTGGCCTTTGTGGTCCAAGTATATGAGAAAGTATGAGAACCCAAGCAATCTGTTGTGCTCAGTTTGTTTTGTGTGGGAATCATAGAGCTTTCAGGCAAAATGCATGGACATGTGGAGATATAGTGAGAAGCTCAGTGGAGTTGAATGGAAGATGACTGTGGAACAAGGCTAAACTCCAGCATGGTGACCAAGCCACCTAAGAGTACAGGAGCAGTGTTGTCAGCACAGACCCACTCACATACTCAGATCTGGGATGAGTCAGCTGGCATTGGTGTTGTCTTTAGTCCATCTGTGAAGCATTTATCAGAGTGAATTAATGGTGCAGGAATTGCAGTGATATAGATGGAGCCTTCTAAAACGCCTCCAAAGAGCCAGTTGTTTATAAAGACTTTAGCACATCTGGCTTTATATGCTTTAGGAGGGTGCCATACTGGATTTGTCAAGTCCGTTTTCCTTTAGATAACTCATAAGCCATTCTAGTTATGGTAGAGGCTTGCGGGTGTGAAGCTGTAATTCTTTAAAAATACTCAGTGACAGACAGGAGTAACTCAAAATTTCCTCTGCCTCATAATCAGTGCCATTTTGAACTGCCAACAAGGCTCCATATGGCTGTGTGGATACCTTGTTTCAGGGAGTGATGTTCAGAGTTAGGAGACAGTAGATTACCAGTTGCTGATTATCTCATTATCACCCTGACTAAGAATTAGCTAAAATTCCTTGGTGCAACAACACATTCGTTCTTTAACAACCAAAATGATGCCAAGCTACCGCTCCAAAGAAAGAGTGTTATGCATGTGTGTGTGCCAGTCTGGTCTGCATGCATCCCATACTTCTTCTCACTGGCATTTTGCAGATGAGGAACCAAGAAAACATAACAGCAAGAAAATAGACTTAGGCAGATTGAAGATGCTAAGTATATTTTCTTTTTCCTTTTCTGGTATCTGCTACCTGGTGAAAGTTTTGAGGGCAGCGAATATTTCTTGACCTCTCTGTCCCTGGAAGTCCCTCACATAGCACCTGATACATAATGAACTGTTAATAAAGATTTGCTGAATTGCATCAGTTTCCATACAAATGGAAGAGGACATAAATAGTTATTAATAAAGACTGGTCTGGTTTTCACATTTCCTTCAATTTCAAAGGCTATATAGTGAAAAATATTTAGAAAGCCTCTAAATTTAGCATTTAGGTAAGACACAGATCTGCAAACTATTCTAAAAGTGGTAAATAAAGATAACTGGAGGGTTGGAGATGTCCCCAGTTCAATCTTCCTGAAAGCCCAAGTGCCCAGGCAGGAGAAGGTTTAGCTCATCTTTCCGATGCAATTTCCCTCCTTCCCCACCCCCATCTCTTTGGAATTGTGTTACTCCTGCTCCTCTACAAAGCTTAGAAGCCTTCTGAATTTGGGCGGCATTCAAAGGACAGTCAAGGGTGACCCGTGGAATATGAAAAGAGAGGCAGGGTAAGGAGCAGCTAGGGCTGAATGCAGCATGTGCAGAAACAAGGCAGAGAATGACAGGAAACTCCAGGGCAACCAGAGAGCTGCCCTGTGCTAGGGAGGAGAATGAGCTGCCCCAAGCCATCTGCAGCAATAGTGTTCCAGAGTATGCGGTTGTAGCTGGGAGCAGGGGAGGAAAACACGAATTAGTGAAATCAATTAGGCAGTGGCCTTTGAAACAGAAGCAGAACGGCTCCTTTCTAGAACCTGAAGATACCTTATAAAATAAAACCACCAACCAGATACTATTTTATTCTGAGATAAAATTCTATGGAATTTATAGCCCCCTGACAGTTACTTATTTCTTAAAATAATAAAGCTTTAGGATTTATAGAGCAAATTCCTTCTCAAAGGACTTCCGAGTAATTTACTTTTTTTTTTTTTAACCTAACGGTTTTTTGACCTTTCTTCCATCTTTTATAGATATTGATTCTTGGTTTTGTTTTTCAAATAAAATCAATGGCTATTTAGTGAGAGCTTATTATGTGCCAAGCACTGACCTAGTGTTGGGAGGAAGGAGGTGCAGGGACAGGCTATGTCTGATGCGCTAGATGGTAACTTGCTAATGTGTATTTTGTGTGTGTGGGAGGAGTCAGTGGGGAACTGGATCTCAAATCCCTTTGAAAATCTGATGAAGGCTACGGTGTTTATCTACAAAAAATATGAAACTTTCATTTCTTGTCAGAGGGCCACAGACAGAGAGCAAGCTATATAGAGATTGCTTTTAGACTATATCGTAGTGCCTTTTTGAAGCACTATTTGTGAATCATTTATTTAATCTGCAAATCCATCCTGTGAGACATATGCTATTATTACCTCCATTTTCTTCTCAGGGGATTGGAGACTCAGAGAGATACAAGTCTCTTGCCCCTAACCCCTCAGAGAGCCAAATGTGACCCTAGAACTGAGCGCCAGAGCTCTGGCCCCAGGGCCCAAGCACTTACCCCCTAAGGATTTGTAAGGCTTTTGGTCATCCAACTTTGGGCCAAGGGGTTCTGTGTGTAGTTTAGACTAGGAAACTCTGATGCTTTATTGCTACATGCCAGAAAGATCATCTTGGCAAGTTTATAATTATCATGAACAGCACATTGTAAGGTTATGCAGTATCCAAGTGAGTGTCTTGGCCCAAGAAAAGCCAGAGCAGGGCCTGAACGTGTGACAGCCTGGGTTATCAGGTAGGAATTTGGATCCACCGCAAATATATTGTAAACACAGTAAAGTTTTGAACCCGATTTTTAGGAATATTTGTCTGTCAGCAGGGGGCAGGATGGATTTTTCTATTTGTTTATGGAAATTTGAAACTCTTTAAGGAACCAAATGTTTTGTGGGGAAAAAGTTTCTCCACCTGTACATCCTTTGTTATTCAGAAAGAAAGAATAAAACTAGAAGAGCCTACAAATGTTCATTGTAAAATTTATTTAAATATTTTTCTCTACCAACACTGATAGAACATTTTGTCGTAAAGTCATAGTTTGAATACGCTGTGTGGATTTGATCAACAAGAGGCTGGCGACAAGAGTTAACTGCAGGATGGTCTCTCTTTGGTGGGAGAGAGGTTCTTTCAAACTGAACCAAGGTATGGACAGAGCCTTGGGCTGAGCCCAGGGGACATGGACCACTTTGTGTTGTGCCGCCTTATCCCCTGGCCCAGTTTGGTGGCAGTTCTTCTCACATTTAACCTTTTCCTAGGAGAAAGTGAGACTTTCTTTTTCTACCAATGCCGTTATGAAGTATTAATGAAACACATGGTTACTGTTCAAAGTTGTTTTTTAAAAATTATTATACTCAGAAAATCATATTGCCATGAATCCCACTCAAAATATTCCCACTTGCTTTGCTGTACTTATTCCATCGTTCTTGCTACTTTCTGAAGCAGTTCTGGAAGTCCTATTTCCTGTGTGTCTTTGTAGAGTGTAATAAAAAATATGGCGAATGTCACTCCAGAGTGCCATCTAACATTAAAAACAGGCTCATAAAAACATTACAGTGTTTCCTCATCTACTTGATTTACCAGATCAGGCACTGTGCTATTTCTGGCTCTAAAGGTCAGTATTTTGAAATCAGTTCAGGACATTGATGTAGCTACAACAGGGCAACTAAAGACACTCATGAAAGAGAATTCTCAGAAGCCCTTCAGAAAGTAGCAAGAATGATGGCATAAGTGTGTTAAAGTGATGTGGAATATTTAGAAGAGGAGTAATGGCAACTTGTCTCTTATTGAAATACATTTGAAGAAGTTTAAACATTTTCCATATTTTTCAATCACATTTCCTAAACTCTTCTATTTTTGCCTGTCGTAAAATAAGGTAGCACAATTACATAAACATCTTGGCTCTCAAAGACCTAAGAGTTTTGAAAAAAGGTAAGTGATTAGCCAGTGGAAAAACTGTCATGATTTTATAGCATTAATGAGGTGTAGATGTGCAGTATGGACAGTCCTATGAGATCCTTTCTTTAAGTATTCTGATGATTCCATACAAAACTGATATGAGGAACCAATAGGATTTTAAAAACTGAGAGTGGACTAGGGACTAGAGGCCTTTCTATTCTGGCAATTGACAAGACCACTCACTTTTACAAAAGTTTACAATAGTTGAGATCACATACATGCACATAGGCACCTCTGCTAGAATATTTAAATACTAGGATGTAAGCTTTATTTAGGACAGAAATAGGACATTCTTTGTAACTCCTGAACAATTGCACATTTATGTTGCTAAGTGTAAAGTCACTTTAATCTGAGATATATTCTGATTAAGTGCTGGTACCTATCTGAAGTTATAGAACTGGGAAAAATATGTGAATATAGGGTACATGTGTACATTGTCAATACTGCTATATAGCACATTACCAAAAAGACCAGGTCTAGATGAGCCTGGATTGAACTCTTATTGATGCTTTTACACAAAGGCAGCAGAAATTGAATTGATGGTGCCATTAGGTTGTCAATACCAGTGTCTCCTTTTCTTCCTGGATAAGCAGACATGAAGCATTGTCCATACAGTTATTTCAACTTCCTGAGAGCCGAAGAAGCTATAGAAGTTCAGGATGATGATTGGATGAGATGTGTCCAACCACACCTGTTGCTAGGTGCTTTGTGGAAATCTAGAACCAATGGGCTCTTGTTTGATTGCTATGTTGTTGTCTCAACCTATGTGTTTATGTTGATGAGCTACCTTGCTTGTTCATATGTTCATCTGTGGTTAAATACAGGTGCTTCTTATGTTTTTAGTCTCTCATTGAAGTTGCCTATAGAGAATAACTAGAGTAAAGGGATGTGGCATTCATGGTGCAACTTAGAGACTGAGGCTGAGACCCTAGGAGAAGGAAATTGCACACTTAGGTTCATTAGCCTTATGTATTCTTAATCAGTGCCCATATACTGTGTTTCTCCCAAAATTAAACCTAATCAGAAAATAATCAGCCTTGAAAACTAGAGATCAAAAATGCCGGCCCCAATCAGCCTGTCCTTGCCTCATGTGCCTCACAGAGCAGCCACCAAGCAAGAGAATAGTGAAGTATAATCTTTTGCATGACACTGGCCATCACTATGATAATGACCAACTGCAGCTTATTTTCTAGTTAAGTCTTAATTTCAGGGAAACAAGGTATAAAACTTACACTGCTATGTAAAATACCATCCTTTGACACAAAAGCAAATCAGATCTTTTGCTTCCTTACTTTTTTATTTTCAACATGATTCTGGCTATTCATCTTAACCAAATATGCTCTAGATAGGGGTTAGGGTTAGTGGGGGTAGAAAACAATATGATCTACCTAAGGCATCTCCTAAACAGAGCCTCTAGATTCTGTTTCGCTAAGACCTTACCTGCCTTGAAGACAATGTTCATCTAACTGGAGGGTCATCACTTGGTGGGTTGTGTGACAATAGTCTACGTAGGCCAAAAGTTGATTGACAACTAATAGGTTATTTTTTGTAGATCATGGAAGTTAGTAAGGGATAGAGATGAGTGAGGGTTTGCTAACTTCTCCAAACCTTGCATGTGGCTATCATGTAGACAAGATCTTGGGCTCAGAGTAGCTTTATACTTGGATGTTTAATAAGCACCGTCGAGTGGTATTCACCATATTTTAGCCAGTACTGACACATCAGAGGTATGACTGAAATATGTGATATATGTTTAAATTTTAAAAATTTGTTGTATATTAAAAGACACATTGCTATTAATCCATTCCAAAATGCTACCCTTCACTTCAAACACACTTATCCCATTGATCTTGCCACTTTCTGAAGAAATTATGAAAGTTCTCTTTGGTGAGTGTCATTAGTTACGCTGTTATGGTTGTCTTAATGTCTTGAATAGATTCAAAGCATTTTCCTTTCATGGTCATTTTGACTTTTGGTAAGAGGCAGAAGTCACACAATGCCAGATCTGTTGAGTAAGGTGGATGAGAACATACCATCATGTTTTTACAAGCCTGCCTTTCTGTTAGAGGTACTTGGCAGCAACATTCGCTGTATTTTTTAGCACACCTCATAAAGACATTCATGAAATAAGACTTTCATAACTGCTTCACAAAGTGGCAAGGATGATGGGATAAGTGTGTTAGAGGCAAAGGGAGGATTTTGAGGGAGATCAATGCAGTGTCTTTTACTCGAGTATATTTTTTAAAATTTAAATATTTACCATATCTTTCAATCACCTGTTGTACCTTGAATGTGACGAATTTAACCAAACAAGAACTCATTTGTAACCTCTATGAGTACTGGTTATCAAGGCATCAAATATACCAAGATTTATATCAATGATACTAAATAGAAACATTTAGAATGAGAAATATTAGATAGTGAACAGAAGTGAGGTAGCTACTTTGTGGTGGATTGTAGCCTTGTCCCAAAGGAAGAAATAGGCTGTGTCACCATATTGACTACAGTGTGTATCTGACTCTTCTTCAACTTCAGTGGTTTTGCGACTCCTGCTTTAAACCAAAAGAAGGCAGGGAAAAGTAACCCAGAGTCAGATACCTTAAGGTGAGAAGCAGTGTTGTAGAAAACAGTCCATCTGTGTAATACTTTGTTTTTCCAAGCATATTCATTTATATTATCTATATATCTGAAATCTCACAGTATTCCCCAGGAAATGTGGGAAACCATGTTGGTATGGAAACCAAGAAGGAAAAACCAGCAATTTGCTCACAGTCCTGCTGGTAATTGGTATTAAATGGGAGAACATCTTTGGGGTCTCCTGTAGTCTCTTTACGAGAACACTGAGACCAAAATTCCTTTAGGATTTGAATGCTTTTCTTGGCTTTACTTATACAATATTTATTTATTTGGGGACAGGATTAAATGAAATTTCAGTCCTGTGAACTGTAATAGGACAGGGAAATGAAGCAGTTGGGAATGTTGGAGTGAAGACAGAAGCAGAAGTTGTGATCAACAGCGGAAGAATCAAGGGTATGTAGACATAAGATCTATATTTAAATTCATTGTCATGCAGATTTCTGTCTTGAATATTTCCTAGAAATATGTTTTCTATTATTCTCAAACAATTTTAGTTTGCAGCCAAAGAAGTCTCATTTGAAATAAAATAATCAGTGATAGGCAAATTTATGATGCTTTTAGTGTTTTTGATCTTAAATTTTCAAAAGTGTGAACTATATACAGAATCCACCAAGAAATATATACACACATCTGCAATTTGTCATACTAATAACTGCCTGGAAGCTAATGGCCACCACTTTGAGCACCTCTTGTAATTGTAAAGGCCAAAGATAACTTGTCTTAATCTCATGGTATCTAAATAAATTTAGTAAGTTTTTCTTTTCTTGATGTATACATTTTTTGACAGACTATATATTTATATATACTTATATCAATAGAAAATATCTGTTAATATATGTATAACACAAATATATACACTTACATCAATAGAAAAAGTTTAAATAAAAATATGGTTTTATTATAAAAGGTGAAATAAAACTTCTTTTAAAAATGATTTACAGAATAACAAAATATTAAATTGTGAACCACTGAGATTTCTTAAACTTTTGGGGGGGGATATTCTTTAGCACATTAAATACATTGGGAACTAAAGTACTTAATATTTGGTAATTGATGAAAGAAAAATTGCTTTTCTTCATGATTAAGGTAACAAATTTTATATTCGAAGTTCCCTTTTCCCTCAATCCACCACAGTCTAGTTTCCTACAACTAATTATTTGACTTTGTGTTTTTTAAAAACCTATTTTAAGTGGAGAAAATCAGCTAATGTAAAGAGCCTTTCTTTGCATCTTAAATTGTCTGTCGGTCCCTTGTTTTTACTCTTTTTCCTATATTGAAATGTGTCATAGGAGAGAAAAATGTGATAGTTTTTTAATAAGGAATATAGTCTTTTTTTGGTTGAATTCTAAAACTCTTGTTTTGGATAACTTTACTGTATGCTGGTGCTTCCCAACCAAATGAATTGTTTTGGAGTTTTGAAGACTTCTTATCTTTATTTATATTTCCTCCTAAGCCAAATGAACTGCCAGTTTCCTCGCTGGTTTGCAATGTACACAAAAATATGCTGGACCTTGTTCAAGTTCAGCTTGGGGTAGAGGGTATCCTGTCATGTGGCTACCCTCAGACACGGATGCTTTGCTGAGTTAATGATCTTGCTATCTTTAGTTTCTCTGACTATCAAATGAGAGTGATTATGCTTACAAAAACTGTTGGTTAAATTATTGAAGGCTCTGAGCTGAATTATCTCTGTTTATTCGATGTTATTTTTAGCAACCTTGTAAAAAGCTCAACTTGAATTCTCTACCTTACTACAGTGCCCTGTCTCAGCTCTTCAAATAAAGGTTTCAGAAGCTGTATGTAATACATGGAATCTCTCTAATTAGACATTGTATGAGAGGAAATCAGACATTAGTACACAATGAGTGTATATGCAGTTAATAGATACTAGACCACATATATAATTCAGTTATGTGGCTGCACATAACTGAATTTTAAGGAATGTTAATTAAATAAAATTACTGGAATGTGAGAAGCACTGGGCAGGTATGCACTTGTAGAAGTCTTCTAGCCTGTTGGTGTAGAATCATTAAAAATTAATGCTGTAGTTTACACATAACCTCAGCTGGCATATTCTAGATCTGTTAGATAATACTGCGGTAAATGTAAGGAAAGGCCTCCTGTCATCAGGTAATTTGGGGAACTGTTAGGTTAAGCCAAGTTGGATTGTTTTCTTCCCTGGTAGATTTTCTTATTGCAAAACATAACTGTGAAACTCTTTTATTGCAGAATATCTTTTGGGACAATTGTTTTGTGGAATGCACTTTGGAGAATACTATTTTATTCCCATCTTTTCACTTTCCAGATGAGAAAAACAAGACCAGCAGTATTTAAATGACTTGCTACTTTTATATGCAGCTAAATGAAGCTAAATGCACAGCTCAGTATGGGACACTTTCTGGTGTTCTGTCTTTTATATCATATTGTCTCCCCAAATTTCACCCAAGTGGAGTCAGTTGGAGAACTGTTTTGCCTTTCTTTTCTGTGGGACAAAGATAGCATGTATCACTTGTTCTGGGTAACAGCCATCCAAGCTAAATGCCTTCACCTCCCCACTGGCTTCTTGGACCATAATTTAAATTACTCAAATTCCATAATTCAAGAATGGATTTGACTTGCTAAATCTATGAGTTTTGGTGTTTTTCACTTGATGCCTACCAATTGCTGATCTTTGAAAATAAATCCAAGATTGGAAATGCAGTTTGACCACTCGGCTATGTGTCTTTGGACAGCCTCTCTTAGGTACAAAATGGGGCTCATAGCTTGTTTACTCTGGGTAACATTAGATACATCTGAAAGCTTACTGGTAAATGTATTCCAAAAATGGTATCTATTTTTATTCTTTAACAATATCCAAAGGTATCTTCAATAATTACTGTGTAGTTATGTTGGCTGCAGTCTTTTGTTTGTTACAAGATATGGTGAAATATTCTTTGTTAGAATTTTGCTAATGGAAATGTTCTCTTTGACTTTTCCTTTCACTGTCCTGAGTTCTTAGGTCTGATGTCTTCTGTAAGGGTCCTGTGTTGGCACATAGCATGTCCTGTTCTTATACCTTCAACATTGTTCCAAATCGGACCAGTTCCTTTCTTTTAACAAGGTTATAAACAAATTGCAGAGAAGTCTAAATTCTTTCTACTGTAGTAATAACAATTGCAGATGTTTAAAGTCAGACATATTCACCAACTCTATTTTATTTTTCACCTGCACTAGCTATTTCTGTTCCCGCTTGCTGCTGCAGAGACCCTTGTACACATTTAAGTTGCAGCTCTTACATTTCTGCAAGCAGCTACGAAGGTGCAGCTTGGAAAATCGTTTCTTCACTCCAGCAGAAAGGATTTCACAGATTTCTAGACCTCTTTGCAGGAGAGAAAAACTTCCAAGCTGAGTGCAACTTGAAAGAGGCACTCCCCCATCACTCTAAGACTGCAGTTGGTGTGACTGCTTGTGACACATTTTCCAGTAGACCCTCCCACCTCCCTGAGGCTGCAGCTGTGATTAAAAGCTGTCTACTCTCTACCTGACTGAGGGTTTGCTATTTAGCCATATCATATATATATATATATATATATATATATATATATATATATATACACACACATATATATATATCACAACTGCATTATGAAAAATGTAAAAGTGGTTTGTAAGATAAAAATAAAATGAATACTTGAATAACAAAGGCTGAATTTTCTGTGCTTAAGTTCCTGAGAGATGCTAGTTGGGAATCTAGCCATGTATGAGGTACATAAAAGTAATTTAAGGACAAAGAGCTAATGGTCGGTGAATATATACCATCTGCCAGTACATGCTCTGTACACATCAGCCAGACAGAGCATCTTCAAGATTTAAGTGCACTTGAACTTAGCAGCTGCCTTTTAGTGCTCTGGTGTGATTCGGGATTTGGTTTTGGCCCTTTGCAAATAAAGCAAAAGAACATCCCTTTTTAAGTCCACCCAGATATTCATTGATACGTGAATAGTCACATTTGGCATATATTAAGAATGCTTTTCTCCTCAGAAGTTTGCCATTGACATTACCTTTAAACAGGCTCAAATGAGCTGGGCAGACCCAGAGACTGCAAGCTGCAAAGAATAAGTCACATATCCTCCTTTACATTAGAGAGACTGAGTATTCAGCCTTTTGTAAAGAGAGTGTTCCAGAATTTAAACCTAGCCTCTTTGCATCACATGACAGGCAAACTTACACATGCCATGCGATAAAGCAGTGTGTTTTCTTTCTTGCCCACTCGCTGACCAAGAAGAATTCAAACATGTCATCTCTCTTAAAAATATATAAAAAAATCTGGGGACATTTTGAAAATTGTGTATCTCCTTTCCCCTCTGCCTACCTCTCCTTGTCCTCCCAAGTTCCCAGCAGCCAAACCCAGGGAATGAGATGCTAATCTATCACCAGCAAATTTAGGCTGACAATACTGTGAATTGACCACATTGATGACATTGATTCTATTTCAAATATTTACAATATAGTGAGACAAGCCTAATCTATTTTCTAAAGAGTTCAAGGTAGGTATCACCATTTCAGAGGGCAAAAACAATGGAGAAATGTTTGTGGTTGCTATCTGCAATAATCTGATGCTGACAGAGAGTAGTATTTTATTTAGTAATTAACAGTGTAAAGGGGAGAGAAGCTGTCATGTCGGTTCTTAAGCTGGGGAATGTGATGAAAGATGATATCTGCGATCTCATCCTTTCCACTTGTTTAGGATTGTCAGGATGAGAAATGTCAGCATTATGAAAGCTAGACTCTGCTCTTGATATGATAAAACCCTTCAAAAGCCCGTCTTTCTCTCTCCCTCGTCCCCCTCCTTTCTTGCTCTCTCTCTGCACTTGCTTTTTTATTTATCCTGTTTTGTTAGATGGCAGAAATATAATTCTTTTCTTTCTTCCTATTATAAGCCACCATTTTTGTTTTATTATATGTTTCACAACCCCTAATGCCCCTCTGAAAATTACCTTGTTAAATGACAGTGTTTCAAAGCCATGAATCCTTTCCACCATTCCCTCAGAGGTTTGAAACAGTCAACAGACTGTAAAGAATAAATAATAAAAAAGTATTGATTATTTTGATGACTGTGAGATTCAATTAAGTATTAATTTTGCCCTCCAGTGGACCTATCAAGGTATTCAAAAGGGAGGATTTGGCTCAGCTAAATGCGTGCTGAGTGCTTCAGCCTTAAATAGGGAGAAAATGTGTTTACCTACAGTATTTGAAGAAGAAGTGCATTGATGCACAGAGTCCAATATTTAAGTGTGGTGCAAATTAAGCCCTGGTGACAGTGACATTGTTTTCAGTGGTATGAGTATTGACTACAGAAGTGCATTTGATGACAGCTTAAACTATTTGTATTGATTAACATTTTCATAGATTATCATGTGTCATATCAAATTCACTTTTCAGGCATGAATACATTAAAAAAAAAAAACAGCCACAGGCAAACGGCAACCAATGTAACGGCAGGACGCAGGAGAGCACACCCCACCTGCTCTGGGGCTGGTCACCTGTTTCCTGCTCAGGAACCATTTAGGCATGAACTTGGCAATAAATAGCTCCCAGATCATGAAAAAAAGGGGCACTTCTTGCTTTTCCTTTCCTTCTGCATGCGATATTTATGCCAAAGCAACATTATGCGTCTTAGTTTGCAAATGGAAAAAGGCTACACTTGGAAAATATTTCTAATCCTAACATGCCCTCCTAAATAAACTGAAGATAAAGCAGATCTAGATTACTGGGGGCAAAAGTTTGCCTTTTTTTTTTTTTGGAGGTGATTTTTGGTTTCTTTTTCTTTAACGCTCTGGGCGTATGATGCTCTAGGTGTTTGAATTATTGAACGCAGTTTGTAAGTATTTTTCCAATTCTTTTAAAAAATTTGAAAAGAATTATTTTTTTGGTATATTTTGTTGTGTGTTGTTTGCTTTAAAATGTTCATTTGATTTGAGATCAGCTTCAGTTCCCAAACTGGAACACGGGAAGTCAACTTCTAAGGGTGCATATAGAATTTACATAAGAAATATCTTTTATTCCAGTGAAAGCATTTTGAGGACTCTTTTCTCTCTATCTCTTTTCTCCGCTCTTGGGATAGAGTTTAATTGCTTCTCCCCCAGGGAGAAGGCTTCTTAAAATAGCCCGTGGTTCCTCCATAGGGTGCTCCTTCTAAAAAGGAATGTTGCTGAGGTACAAGCCAGCACTTTTTTTTCCTTAATGCATTAAAGACAGAACAAGGTGTAAAAACATTCGCACAAAAGCACATCCCACAATTAAAGCTGTGTTGTTAGGTTGCTTTCAAAGAAGTTTTTTTATTTTTTCCTTTTTTTTTTTTTCTTTTCTCTCCGTCTGATGCCTCCTGAATCTCTCACATGCTAGTTGAGCTTTAATAGGGTGGGGAGTAATGGAGAACTCATCGGATCTGTAATAGCTCTTCACTTGACTGCAGCCAGCAATAACAGCAGGAGCAGCCAGAGATAAGAGAGGAGAGAGGGAGAGTGTGTGTGTGTGTGTGTGTGTGGAAGAGAGAGAGAAGAGAGAGGAGAGGGAGAGGACACGCACTCTAAAGCAGCTACTTTTTTTCCTCCCCTTCTCTTTCCCCCCATCCCAGGATCCAATGATAACTGGACAAGTCAGTAAGCCCTCGCTGTCAGCGCGGAGTGAAATGAATGCGGAGTTGAGAGGTGAAGACAAGGCTGCTACTTCAGACAGCGAGCTGAATGAGTCCCTGCTTGCGCCTGTGGAATCAAATGACAACGAGGACACTCCCAGCAAGCTCTTCGGTAAGTCTGTCTAGGTATTTCATTTCAGTCCTACCATGTTGTCCGGAAGAGCAATCCAACCCCTCACCCCCTCCCCCTTCTCCTCGGTTGTTCATTCAATTTTCTTGTAAGTACTAAAGAGGAGTTTCGCATCTTGGAGGTGCTAAGCCAGCAAAGCCGATCCCAGCTGGCTGGGGAGGTTGTCCTCCAAACTTTCACCAACAAGGAACTTATTCGCTGCCCATTTTGATTTGTCGAATATTGCTGGTGTTCCCCAGGCTGGAAATTATTGGGGGGGGGAGAGAAAAGAAAATGCTAATAATAATTAGGAAATCAGTTGCATTGTGAGAAGTGGTTAACAATTATTGAATAAATATCGACTCGGTTTCGGGTTGCTTCGCAGCCTTTTGTTAAGGGGAAGGAGAGTAAAGAGTTATTATCTGTAGTCAAAAGACTAGAGAGGAAGATTGAAAAATATCAATACAAGTCGTGCTGTGCCAGGTAAACAATGGTGGCTACAGGAATTACTCAAATAATATTTAGTCATCACAATCAGGATGAATTTTTTTTTAAAGGATGCTTAGAAAAGAAAATAGGTGCTTTGCATCCCTCCTCCACCCCCTCCTCTTTAACATTTTGCTGATAGTCTCCTACTGAACAACTAGAAGAGGCAGCCCGGGACCTTTCAGGAATCTTTGTTTCATAAACAAAACAAGAACAAGCAGACTGCCACTCCAGCCAAGACATCTGTCATTCAAACAGATGACACTCTGTAAGTCAACTCAAGCAACTGTGATCTCTAATCAGAAAGGGGAGCAGGTTGTTGAGGCTGGAGGCTGAGTGATAGATGTTGTTAGATGTCTCTGCTGGAGAACCACTTTATGGTTCAGAGTGACATTAGGTTTTCCAAACAATTGTCCACGAAACACTTGCTTTTAATTATTTTCACCTGTGTCTGTGTATGTGCACGTGCACATGTCTGTGTATGTACTAACCTGATGTAATATATCATGCAGAGTGAGAATTGCTTGCTCTCAGGTTAAAAGACAGTCAGATGTCTGAACTTCAAAGAAAACTCAACATAATCGCAGAGACTGCCTTGTTAAGAAAGTCATTAATTTAGTTTAAGAAAAAGCTTTTATATTTTATTTTATTTTATTTTATTTTATTTTATTTTATTTTATTTTATTTTATTTTATTTTATTTATTTTTTGGTTATAGAAAGAAACTGCCTTGACAGTTGGGTGACTTGGCCACCACTTTCAATAGAAGCGATGTTCTCTAATTTCAAATGCTCCCTAAGTTAAATATCAGAGAGCTGTCACGGGAAAACTTTGCTTTGTAAATTTCTATGGGTCAAATACTGATTTGTACTTAAGAATATAGTACATAAAATATTACTTTTTCTTCGAAAGGATGTTACCTATGATATAAATTTTCCAAACATAGGCATTAAGGTTTTAGCATATTTACTCTAAAGAAGTATTTTGCTGTTGTCTTAAGTTTTTATCAACATGGGAAGAGTTAGGTCCTAAGTCACCCATTTCATTTTAGGAGACCAGGGAGGGAAGTGAGATAAAATTATAAATTGCAGGGAGGCAAAAGCCACACTGAAGCCTCTCTGATATAGAGGATGCCATGTAAGCACTTTGACTTTTAAAAAGTAATCAATTGTGAGTGCAACATGGCTTGCAGACACTGAATTATTTGTTCATAAACTTTGCATGCATTTTTTAAAAAGCATATACATTTTGTAGATTGGGGTTTATAGCTCCAACTTATTTTCTTTCAGGTAAACCAGCAGAGAGATGATTAATTTGGCTTCTTAATATTTATTTAGATTGTTCAAAATTGAAAACAGTTATAGATTTCATATTCTACTTCTTACTGATTTGCATGGTTAGAGAAATAAACTTCCAAAAATCTAGCAGTATCAGAGAAATTTGAATTACATGTTTGCTGAAATATGTTTTAAGAGTTATCTTTATGAGATGCCATAATCATAAAGTGAGTTAAAAATCATAGTGGGATTTGAAATGCACCCACCTTCATCTTGAGGTTCTTCCTATGTTTTAGATTGTTTTTGTATTCCCTTGATTGTCATTGGTTTCTAAATTACTTTCAAACCTTTCCTCATTTTCATTTAGGTAAAGAAGAAATCCCTATATTAACAAATTTGTAAATTGAAAAAAATTGAAGATAACAAGAGACAGAGGTGGTAGCCAGCCCCTAGAGAGGAGAGGACCCTAATGGTTTTGTAAGATTTTTCTAGCAATTAGGTCTATCATATTCCCACTTTTGAATATTCATAATATTTGGCCTTGGGAATTCTAGTTTACATAGTGTCTAAAACTTTCTAGATTAGTTTTATCACAGAATTTTTAACAACTTTGGTGACACACTTTCAAGGACTATACTTTGCTTGATATGCATCTATTTAAGTCTTTGATTTTTTTGTTTTTAGGAATAGTTCTGGTTGTATTCTATACCTGATAACAAAAAAATTGTGTCCCTCTTGAATAGTTGAAAACATTTACAGTTTCCTCTGGACAGTGATTTCTCTAATACATTCTCTCAAACCATCATTTGTATAGCTTATGCACTGTGTTATTGGAAATGGTGCTTCTCTAATATAAGGAGCAGATTAAGGGAAATCATGTGCATCTTGATATGTTTAGTGTCATGGGGAGATATTACCCAACAACAAGAAATGAGAAGAGCTCAGTCTTCCTATTGTACCTTAAATTTCAGTATAAATAGATTTTTTTGAAGCCCATTCCCCCATCTGTGTCTTGCTCAAATTAGCAGTCCAGAGGACAAGCCTCTTTCTCTCACAGTATGGCACCTTCAGCCCAAAACTGCAGGAGAAAGGCTAATACTGATGCCCTCTATGGATAAACAAAGGAAATTCCAGGAACCATTGGGCTTTTTATGCCTCTCCTTAAATTGCACCTCTGCACTTAACAGCATCCAAAGGGAAACATACTGTGCAGAATGCTTCCGAGCTCTGAGCTGCTCAGAATATCAGAAGGAGAAACAAGAAGCCATATGCCAGCCTAAGTAGAAAGTTCAGAAAAGGACCCTTGTGTTTTATAAAGTAATTACATCAGAGGTAACGTTTTGCTTAACTTGAGCAGCCATGGAAACTGAAGTACACTTAGGAGAGATGAATCCACATTTCATTTAGAAACATGCGGTGAAGTCGTTCTCCGTGATATCATTAAGTGGTACATTATTTATTCTGGTAAAGCCTGTGGACTAGCTATCTCCATTTTCAGCTCATGACTGTATTATGCTAAGCTCTGAGCCACAGGAAGCAGTTTGTGGGGGACGAGGCTTGCATGTGTGCCGGGGATGGGGGTGCGTTATCGGGAAACCTGCTCTAACTGCGTGAACAAATGAGTGATGCCACACAGGACCAGTCACTGAATATGTGACAAGTGATCTACATATTGGAAACCATCCTCAAAACTGGCCTTTGACAAATAATCGCCAAGGGAAGAGGTTGCAGTGTTTCTCTAGTGACAGTTATAGCCCTCGTGTCAATGTGGCACTTCATTTTTAGTTACGCCCATCAAGAATTCCGTGTTCCACAGTCAGTCAAGTTGGATGCTAAAATTCAAATGGTAGCATCAACTACTTGGCCAGGAAAATGGCTGCAGAAAAGATAAAAGTAATATATATATCACTGGGAAAATATCTGTATAAGGTTTTCCTATGTGATCTTAGCTAAAGTAGTAAGACTTCATAAAACATGCCCTAAATATTTTCCCCCAAATATATTTGAGACTTGAAAGATGATTTATTGTCAATATTTCTCCTGGGAATTTTGTTTTTTTTTTATTGTTTCAAGTTAAACTTTTGTGATTGCTTTTCCTCGAGTTCCAACTAACTTGGATGACTGTGAGTTTCAGTGGCTTTCTTCTCAGCTGGGCTACCCAAAAGGTGAAGAGGGTGCCTAGCTCAGAACCTTGGACCGTGATGCAAACATAGCACCCTTTATGAACATTTTACATGAAATTAAAATGAAAAACCTTGGTTGGTTTTCCCTCACATATTTTCCTTGGTTAAAAGAAATTGCATGTGGCAATACTTGTGAGAGTAGATATTTTTGATATCATTTACCTGTGACCTATTACAAGAGAGTTGAAAGTTGGGTCAGTGATTCCTCCATGCTAAGAAATATACTATCTGTTATGTTTTTCTTTTCCTTTTTGGCGATCTTTCTCACAGAAACATGCATTGTAAGATTTTTTTTCCCCCAAATTGCCATCCAGTTTGACTTGATTAGAATTTATGGCAGTGGAGTCTTTTTCAATGACAAAAGGATAAAGGACTAAATTGTCTCTCACCCCTTGAGACAGTGGTCTCTGCAGGGCAGTTTGGAGGTCAGTGTGGAGGGTATTCAGGGGACTGAACTATGGGGTGATAGTACCTCTCCCCTGTGCATAAGTGAGGCCTTCATTACTGGACTACTGCCTTTATTACTTTATTTAAACATCTCTCTCAGGGTATCAATACTTTGGGTGTTCAGAATATTCTGAGAAAATATACTGGACCTTGTAACCAGCACATAAGTCTTAAGCTCAAGAGGGATTTGACTGGGAGATGATGAAGAAAATTCTCTAGAGAAATACATTTATCAAAAACATGGACCATGCCTCTGTATTTTGTAAAGTTTCTATATTAATATCAATTGTAAATTCATATTCTCTCCCACTGAAGAAAATATGTTTTGCTAGGAAAATATGAAGGCAGCATATTTAAAAACAACTAAATAATTTGAGTAATGGATTCTATGCAAAAACAGTTATTGAAAATAAATGAGTAGAAACCCGTGTTTGTGTAGGAAAATGGGATATATGATAAGGTATTTGTCAAAAACCAATTATAGTTTAATAGTTGAAGAAGACGTTTTGCTTTCTGACTTGAGGGGGAAATGCACATTTAGGTACATTTTTTACGTTTAAGAAAATCTAATGCACAGAGGCACTTCTTTAAAATAAAATCAGTGAGAGGTTGTGTGTATTTAGACAAATCTAGTTTAGTGGGATTTTTATCCCTCCAGAAAACTATTGTAATGCTGCATTGATAAATGAATCTACTTTAAATAGCATTAATGTGTAAACTTTGAAATAAAAATAAACCTGGATAGAAAGTCACCGGTGTTCAAACTTCTCGTCATATTTGTTCATTGCACTGTGCACATTTCTAAGTGGTGCTTCAGCAGAGAACAGAATGGAATGTGTGACCGCAGGTTCCATGGGGACTTTCTTGGTGCCTTCCTTTCAGTCATGTTCCCATACCTGGGGATGCTCAGGGCAGGCCTCTGTTGAAAGAAGCAAAGTTCAACATTAGAGCATCTAAAAATACTAGTTGGTAATGCATTAACAAGTTAAAATGGGAAAAGAGTTTTTCAGTTTTTCCTTGTATTTGCGTTTCTGTCATTCTCATATTTTGTTGTTAAATGGTTCTAAAACATAGTCAGAAATGAGACAAGTGATTGTCTCATTTGATCAATCTGCATATCCTCATACTGCTAAATGTTCCCATCTTAGTATTCTGGATTTCTTGGGTGTTTCTGATTTAAAGTTTACCTAGCATTATTATGGTGCTTTTGTAGTTCACCCAGCTCAGTTTATGTCATAATTAATACATAGAGCTGCATATCTAGATTCAAGCTCCCAAGACTCAGCCCTTAAGTAAATTGTCTTCTTTCTTCAGCACCTGGTTTAATTATTGAGGTAACATTCTTTTTCTCAAGAATTGACCAAATGAAATATCTCCCACTTCAGCAATGAAATTTAAGTTGACTGTTTCAAGTGGGCCTTGTTTGTTATTACACAGTAAACAGATAATTTGTGAGGGAACTGGTACTTTCTTTGATGGACGACCTTGCTGGTTTATGTTTGGGAATTAATAATACATCAGACATTCACACATTAAAAAGAAAGTAGATGTGAAGAGGAAAGGGAGAGGGCTCCATTCTGCTACTGGACTGAGCCTGATTATTCAGTGCTTCCCTGGGAATGCAGAGGCAATCACAGAGGCACATCGGCCCACAGAGGTGCCTGGCTCCACTTAACATAGTTCTTGATATTTTATGCTAAAGAAAAAGATAGCGAAGTGTTTATACCAAACCGGCACCCTGTCAGGGGGCAATCTGTATAAAGTTTCCTGCTGTCAGGTTAATAAATTTTTTAAAAATATCCAAAGGCAGAGGTAGCTATGGAAAGCCCATGGTAACGGTTACCATTCTTCAGCACATGGATTTCTCTTTAATATCCAACCCTGGCTCTGGAATTCTGTCATCTGTTGTTTTCTTAGGTTCTGTACTTCGCTGATGTTTTTGTTCTGTTTGCTTTTTAAGCCTGCTGTTCCAGTCTTACTTCTTTAGTGTTTATTCTTTGAAATTTCAAATATTTTTTTTCTTAGAAACAAGTGAGCATAATTTGTTCTGAATTTTTATATGGTATTTTATAGTGGAACATATAATATACCTTCTCATGCCTCGACTCTGAATGAAGTTCTAAATCTAACTGCAAAGGGTTTGTCTTTAAGAATACCTCCAAGCAGTATTTAGATTAAAAATTCCCTCAAAAGTTCATTTGGACAATAGGAGGGTATTTAATGATATCTGTTTGTGAAGCATGTTGATCTTATTCTTCTAAAGGTAAACTCTGTATTCTGATTCTCAGAGTCTGATGTCATAAAAATATCAAACATGGGACGGACTTCTATGGTGACATCTGTTACTGTGTTGTGATACGTAGGATCCTGACCTATCGGAGACGGACTAAAAGCCTTCGTAGAGTGAATGTGGAGGTTAGAAAGAATAGCACAGTGTCTTTTGGTTTAAAACAAATGTCATTCTCAAAGAAGTGGAAATTAATTTTGTTTTGTAAGCATCCAAACATAATTTTTAAAACCACTGCATGAAATGCATGCGGCTCCTGAAAGCTTTTTCATGGTAAACTGTTACTGTTCTGTTACTGTTCAGTCTATTATGTGAATGTGTTTTACTTTAGAATTCAAAAGAAAACCCATGCTCAAAATTTATTCTTAAAAGTTAAAAAGTGCTTTTAAGGTTTTATGTATAATAAGAAAATACTGTAAGCTTTTAAAAGAATTAGCCACTGGGAACACTAATAGAGTATAAGTCACTTTCATTGGAAGACCATGCTGTATCATCACAACTATTTAAAATATGAGGAAAAAAATGATCAGATTACACTAAAAGAAACCAAATGTCAGTACACATAAAATAAATGGTTTGAGAGGTTTGCTATACTGAAGATCATTTGAAATAAGGTTCTATAACAAAACCTGCATTCATAAAGGTGGTTAGAACTCTTCATATAAAATAACAAAAATAAAACTTGTTAGTTTAGCCTGAGAGTTAATGCGGAGGTATTTTTATGATACTTACAATGTAACAGTGAACCTGCATGAAGAAATATGTTTTTCCTGTCATATATTATTTGGATTTTTCTTGGTGTTTTTATCTTTTCCTGTAAAATAATTGTTTTTCTGGACTGACAAGCTTTCCAAATATCTTGTATTACTTTAATTTTATTTTATTATGAGGGAGAAAACCTAATTGCAACAAGTTTGTAAAACCCAAGAAATCCGTATTTGAAGCCTAATATCAGCACAGAGTTTTAAAATAACAATAGCCTTTTTTCCATTTTCTTGGTACTTTTATGCTTTATTTTTGGTTCCCTATATTTTCTTTCTCAGGCTTTATGAATGCACAGTGAATAACTATAATGCTATCTGCATAAAATATTTCTGTGCATCTACTATGCTTTTCTCATTATTTTCTCCTGTATTCATATGATGCTTCTAATTGTCTTACTAAATTTATAGTATGTATTTTCTCTGTCATGTTACTTCCAGTTGTCTTACTAAATTTGTAGCATGTATTTTCTCTATCATAAAATTCATAAAAGCTAATTTAAATAGTAAGCTTTCTCTTAGTCCACGATATCCATATATTATTTAACTGTACTTATCCTGTGCTATTGAATATTTGAAAAACTAGGTTCCAGATAAACATCAAAATTAATAGTTTACCAATAAAGGGCAACTAATTATATATTAGAGTATTTCTTCAGGCATGCTTGCGCTAGAATCCAAGTTCAGTGTCTTCTTTGATGCTGCTGTTCACTAAGCAGAGGAAAACAGAATTCCTCCGAATTAGTATATTTTAATTCAGTAACGCAATTTGGGAGTTTCTGCACAGTTTGACTTACAGAGAATACATGCAATTTTAGAACCTACAAAAATTGCCCGGCTAGGAAAGCCTGTTGAGCTCTAAATACTGGAATTCTAAATATTTATCTGTTTATGGGGTATATATACATCACAATATGAACATTTATTTTTTTAAAGTAAAAGGTGTTTGTTAAATAGTAAGCACAGTTGTACATTTTTAAAAGAATTCTATGTGCATAAATAGACATTTACACATACATATGTCAAGGTAAGGTGGGTGGGTGTTACACTACAAAAAAATCACATTTTAACCACTTACTACTAAAATAGGTTTGTTATAATTAATCTCTTTTGTGGTTATTGATGGCCACATATGTGGTGATTTGTCTTTTGATACTGAGATGGCAAGATTTATTTTTATAAATTAATGTTTTGGGGTTACTCTTTGCAGGCAAGAATCATCGCTGTCAGAACAGAAACAGACTAAGGGATTAATTTGATTTAAAAATGCAGACATTTGAAGCTGTTTAAAAAGCATGAAAAATTATTATTTTGCAGAGTGAGTTTTTTGCCAAAATCAGCCAAAGGTAGAAGAGAATAAAAAATCAAATAAAAACATATTTTCTAGTATTTAAATATATATAGATGTGAAAGAGGTGGGGAGTGAACTGTACTTTAAGTCAAAACTGGCATTTTTTTTTCTTCAATGTATCCTTTTCCTTTACCAAAATATCACAAAATAGAAATGGGTCTAAAGAAAACGTACAATTTGCAAAAGGAGAAGCAAGAGAAAAATACTGGTAAAGCTAACATTTTTATTTACTGTTTTTGGGGGGTATTGTGGGTTGAACCCAGAGCCTTATAATTGGTAGGGAAGTGCCTTACTACTGAGCTATATCCCTAACCCTTTTTGTTTTAGTTTATTTTGAGACAGAGTCCTGCTAAGTTGCACAAGTTCTCTTCAAACTTTCGATCCTCTTGCCTCAACCTCGGGGGGTGTGGGGACCTAACGTGTTAATAGATCTGCTTAATTAAATCCATGTACTGCATTGTAGTCTAGGAATGGAACAGAGTCATCTCTTTATGTGGGAAAACTTTCACAAACTTCAGGGAGAAAATACAGTTCACTGTGTTGATTGGCTCACCTGCTTCTTATTTCCATGACTAAGGCAGGTTTTCATTTGGAACCTAACGTAAGAAATTACACAAAATCTCAGGTAGACTGGTCTGTTTCTTTGCTCTACTTTTGAACCTTTGCTTCCCCTATTATATTTTGTATTCATAATGATTTCCTAATGAGCCAGTTCGTATCTGTTGGCAATTGGAAAAGTGCTAAAATTATGTATCAAACTTTAAAGGGATTAATGTTTACACTGCCTGCTTTTTAAAAACGGGAAAGATTGGTCAGACTAGAGATTGCTGATGGAACTGAGATAGGTGTGCTAGCTGAGAATGGCAGCTATGTGTCTTGTCCTCTGTAGGGTATCAATATGTTTTTATAATGATACAGTAAGCTGAACCCTGTTACGGTTTATGGTCCTTTTGAGAGTTCTTATGGATTCTTAGAGTGAGGGAGGTCTGAGAAAATATCTTGAAAGCTTTCACAAAATCTGGCTGGGTGACAGAAATCTACCATGACTGTTGATTTAGCTGCTAGGGAATCCTATTGACTGGGAACATCATTAAACTTTTAAGTTAAAACTAAAACCACAAAACAAATGGTAGATACAGAGGGTAAGAGGTACCCAAAGTGAGGACAGAAATTAACAAGTGCTGAGGCTTTTTAGGGAAGAAGCAAAAGGCAGAAAGCAGGTTGTGTATCTCCAGCTGCTACTTAGAGACAGGATTTTGTTTATATCCTGTTCTGAGTACTGCAACATGCACTGGAAGTCTGTATTCGTTTCCTTCATGGAATCTGTCAGAATTGATTGTTGCTCTTTCATTTTGCCTGGCTATTTTTAGTCAATGATAAAGAAAGAACTTGAATTGTGAATCTGGCACCAGTGAGATATAAAACTAGAAATAGCAGAAAATAGCCATGATAAGTAACTTCACATCAGTGTATGCCCAGAAATCTTAGTCCTTTTAACATTTGTAATACTGCTAATTTCTACGGGCTTTTTAAAATACACTTCCACATGAGCTCTCAAAACCCATAGAAGTGCAGCATGTAAAGTAAATTGTTTGTCACTTGCCGACGACCTGTCATATTTATTGTCAGGAGAAATGGACATTAGTTGGGAAAGCAGTTGTTAAAGGCCAAACAATTTTTAAAGATGGCAAAGATGCGCGAGGGTTTTCCTTTTTCTAACAATGAGCCACCCCTTCAGACATCAAAAGACAAGATAATAAGACACTTCAAGCACAATTCAAGATTATATTCAACATCTAAAGGCTCATCTCTTGTCAGTTTGCATTTACTCTCCCAGGGATGTAACGCTTCTATCATCTTTCTGTCAAGAGGAGTCTGGCAGAAGAAGCAAGGGCTCTTATTTCACACACTTAGGGTTTTTTATCAAATAGCCCACACTCGCTCTGATTCAGCCAAAATGGGGGGATAATTTGAAGAAGGTCATGCACAAGTACAAAAATCCCCTATTGATTTGTGTGATTAGAAGGCATTAAAATTGCACGTTTATGTTAGTTGCTGAGACGTTTCATCAGTTTATTTGGTAATAGTTTTTCAGCTCAGGAAAAAAAGGTGACTTAAGATTTTAAAGTACGTGACTGAACGCTGAAATGGTTTGTTTTAACGTGGCCATGTTGGAACATTTAACAAGTAGACGTAAAAATAATTTAATGCTTTTAGCTTAACAAGCTGCAATTAGCTTATATAATGAAACACCTCGTGCCATGTAAAGCACACAGCACAGCAGTGCTATCAGATGAAATAAATATATACTAAATACTTTAAAATTGATTTCATATATTTAATATATAGATGACATTTCCAATATAAATTTAATTATGGGGCTATTTTACAATGGTTATCAAATTTTTTAACATTTTGCACTCTTTGAAATTACAGCATCATTATATTTGTCATTTATGTCATCCTTAATATAAATACCCTTTTCCACAGAGGCTGCTAAAGAATAAGGAAGAGTTTTTATTATTATCATTCTCTGTCAAAACTCATCACATTTCCTACTTTGCTGTCTGATAGTCATAAAACAACACAAAGGAACATTTTTCTTTTTGGTGGCTACCTGGTTATAGAACTTCGAATCGGCTTTTCTTCTCAAAATAAAACAACTGATGAAAATAAAACCACGATATCCTGGGATGGTGTCTATATTGAATCTTTGAAATTACGTTTCCTACAAATTTTCATCTATTCTCTGTATCTCCACTTCTTATTTCTCCTCTTTGCTATAAAGTGCTTTTGTAACTGCCTTTCTTACTTTTGTGACACTTTCCCCATCAAAACAAAGGAGGCAGATAAATGTATAGCATAGTTACAGTGTGTAATAGAAGCGAAAACCCGTAATTTGCCCAATTTATTGTGGTTCTGTTCTGTACTCTGTGGTTTATGCATCGAACATTCAACAGTGAATTCATCCATTCAACAAATATTTGCTGAGTGCCTTCTCTGTGGTGGGTGCTGGATTGTGCTCTAGGGGCTCCTTGGAGAATGTGCCATAGTATGAATCACCCAGTGTACCAGCCAGGTGCTGACGATGCAGAAATCCACATACCATGGTCACGCCACCCTCAGAAAGCCTTCAGTCTGCATTACTGACATTTTTTTTCCACCAGTACTGGGGATCGAACCCAGAGCCTTTGCACTGACTACAGCCCCAACTCTTTTTTAAATTTTCATTTTGAGACAGGCTTTCACTAAGTTGCTATATTGCCCAGGCTGGTCAGAAATTTGTAATCCTTCTGCCTCAGCCTCCCAGAGTTCTGGGATTACAGGGATGCACCACTATACCCAGATGCTAAATCACTAGATTTTATTTTTTTTCATTTGTAGTAGTTTTTCTGGAAATTTTAGTCATCGAAGTTATGCATTTCAGGAATTGGTCTTTGGTCAGATGCCTGAACATTTTAGAAAAAAAATTATTGTGGGAAAGAAGTGGGAAAATAATGGGAAAGAAGAAATAATTATGAAGTGATATTATCCCCCAAAACAGTGGGAAAGAAGGAAGGATTGTTATGTGATTTGTGACCAGTTATATTCATAGTATTTTCACCATAGGGTTTGATGTGTGTGTTGTGGCTTCTTAGCTGTGTCCAACTGAAGAATAAACTATAGCTATCTTTCCCTCCTCTCTCTGCAACCTCCATTCTCCTTCCCGAATGCATGTTTGTCTCGTAATACAATGCTGTGCTTGGAGGCTGAGGGGCTTTGAGCCTGGATCTGCTACTTAGTAGCTGTGAGGCATAGTAGACCATACGTGTCTGCTTCAGTTTCCCCATCTCTAGACATAGAAGTATTGGTGGTACTTGCTGCATATAGATGTCTTGAAGTTGAAAACAAGCGATGAATATACAGCTCTATAGAATACCTGGAATCTAAGCAGCACTCAACCACTACCACACTTTCTTAAGAATTGAAATGAATTTGCCATGTTTAGAAAGAAGTAAAGTTTTTAGCAGCAGATACCAGGAAACCAACAAGGAACATTCTGAAGCCTTTGGAGTTGGCCATGGCTCTACATAAAAAAGCATCAGTCCTTGGGTCTCTTAGTCAGCAAATAATCTGAGAATCTTTCTCTCCTGATGACAGTATTCTTCCTTTTTTATTACACTAGTCACTGCTTTCTCCCAATACCTGTTTGGGAAAGGAGTCAGACCCATAAATGGATTTCAGCACATTCTAGAGAGGACAGTAATTCACATCTTCATCCTGGAGGGCCTGTGGGTGAAAGTGTGAGAGTGGGAAGGATAGAAGAGGGAAAGATATATATTTATATCGTAATGTTCTCTAAGTTTAAAATGTTGGAGTGCACAATTCTGTCAAATAATATAAAGTTTAAAAATAAATTTGGCATTGAGAGGTGATAGGAAGCCAGAGGCATGTGGGTAGCAATGAATGGTTCTTTGACTCACGGTCTGGTTGGGTACCCTGGTAGCTTTCTGCCTTTGGGAAGACCTCCTTCAGTGCATGCTAGATGTCTCTCCCAGGGATTTTTCCAACTTATAAGCCAAACATACTGTTTTCTCTTTCTTGACCACACCAGTTCCAAAATTAGGGGTCTAGTCTTTGCCTCCAGTGAAATGCTCTGAGGTCTTCCATGGGATGCTTTGTGACCATATCAAGGTGGACTATGGAAAATTCCAGAGAGAGAACATCCCACTGAAGTCACGGGAGGATTTGAGAAGAAGGGTGCAACAGAAGGATTGTAACTTGGGTTCAGATCACTAGGCAGAAAGGTATGAGTTCTTAGGCCTCAGTTTCCCTTTCTGTAACAGGAGAGGTAAAGTACCATTGTGAGCAGATGTTGAAGGTTGTGTAAAGGAGAGAGGTGGGGTGACTGTACATGAGAATATTTGATGAACACACGTTCCTTCTCCTCACCTGTTAGAGAACAACATGTGCTTCTCTTAGCCTGGGAGCTTTTACTCTCATAGGCTCTCCTGGGAATATAGATTAGATGTTAGGGCTGTTTTGTGGGCATTTTTGGTGTGACTGTTATTTTTGCTGTGTGTTTGGTGCATATTAGTAATACTAAGTAATGAGATTTCTTTTGGTATATTGGTACTTGCATATAAAATATTCTGATTATTTTCACTCCCTTAACCCCTCATCTTCTCCTCTTCTTTCCCCTGGATCTTTCTTTAAAAGTCTGTCTGTCTAAAAGTCTTCCATCCCTCCTTCTTTCCGTCCTCCCTCCCCTCCTTTCTCACTGCTCTTATAAAAGAAAACACATATTTAACTTTCTGAGGCTGGATTACTTTGCTTAACATGATGTTCTCTAGTTCCACTTATTTTCTGAAAAAGACATGATTTTGTTCTTTTTTATGACAATTATCTATCGATTGATCGATGGATCACATTTTCTTTAATCATCTGTTGACAGGCATCTAGACTGGGAATGTAAACTAGTACAACCACTATGAGAATCAGTATGGACAGCCTCAAAAAACTAAAACCAGAAATACTATTTGATCCAGCCATACCAGTCCTTGGTATATTCCCAAAAGAATTAAAGATAACATACTATAATGATAGATGCGTACCATGTTCTTACAGCGTATCCTGGGTTTTTCAATAATGAGATTTGCTTTTGCAATCTAATTGTCCCCATAAAAGCCAAAATTCAAGCTACAGAGAGAGAATAATTTCTGCTCCAGAAATATAGAGGTTCCAACTAGGTTGTGGGTCTTCCTGGATTTTTTTGGTTTTGGTTTTGCTGTTGGTTTTGGTTTTGGTTTTGGTTTTGGTTTTGGTTGTTGTTGTTGTTGTTTTGTTTTGTTTTTGGTCATGCTGGGGATCAAACTCAGGGCCTGTACATGCAAGGAAAAGAACGCTACTACTGAGCCACATTCCCAGTCCCTTCTTTTAGTAGGAAGATTTTTTCTGTCCCCAAAGTGAAACACTTCTCCCAAAGATTACTTACATGTAAAGTATTGGAGCATAGCTGCCACTAGAATTTTATGATGTCCTCCCTAGGAAGATTTTTATAGCCATTACTTTTTAATTTTTAGGAATGGACCATTCATATTTTATATTAACTTAAAGATGATGGTCTTTAGAAATCTGTCATTGTAACACTTCTAAGAGTTCAATATGCTTTGAATGTTTAAGTAGTTTAAATTGACATTGGAAACCATATTTAGGGAGAAATGTGTTATTACCTCTATGGAGATAAGAGATTTGGATTAAGATGACAAAAAAACCTACGTTTTTTTCTATATACCGAAATAGTCAAGATCACCGAGGGAGCATTTATGTTGTTATTGTTGCCAAGCAACTGTTTTTTAATTACATATTCATGCTCCACATGTCTCAGAAATTATGGGCACTTTCAAAACCACTTATTAGCTGCATCAATTAAATTTGATAAATATATGGTGATATTGACAAATCGAATCATGCTTTCAGACTTAATATATATGTATGTATATATAAATATATATGTATGTATATATATATATATATATATTTGTGCTAACATTCAGTAGAAAAACAAACTGCCCTTTAAGCCAATGGCAGTAACCTCTCCTTTCATGTACAGTTTTAACTTTTACCCTTGCCTATATGGATGTATGGCCCATTAACTGTCCTGGACGCTATAGCTCTCTTGCTGTGGTTTTGTCACTGGTAACCAAATTTCTCTGTCTCCTTCTGGTTGTGCCACTGGGTAGTGGTGGGAGCTCAGTCAAAGTTGAGCCATGGTAAAGGATTTACATTTTATAAAGGAAGGACACTCACACCACTATGTTGCTGTCATGGATCGAGACCGGAGTTCTTTGCTGAGTCTCATGCAGCTCCTAGGTACAAGGCCATGCCATTCTCTGCTGGCCACCACCTGAAAGACCTTTCAGCAAACATCACACTCTATAGCTGAAGCTTCCAACTTTTCATGTTTTTATTAAAAAATAAATGCATTCTTAATCAGTCTAACATAACAGCACCCAAGAAGAAAATTGCTTCTTTCTAGGCAAGACTTTGGGATTTTGGGTTTCTATTTTTTTTTTCTCCAGATTTCTTTGCTTCTATATTTCATGCCAGTTCAAAAATCTTCCTTCCTCAGTGTCTTAGACATTTTCATAGTCTTTCGAGCCCTCTTAAGAATGAATAACCTGGGGTTGGAGAGTGGTGAGATGTTAATTAAAGGGCAGACAGTTTCAATTAGATAGGAGGAATACATTTTGGTGATCACATAACCTATAAACATTTGTGCAATATTAGATTTGCAATATATTAAGAATAAGTATGTTGAATATGAAAAATTGCCAAATGAGTAGATGTTGAGCATTCTCACCATAAAAGTATGCAGAATAATAGATGTGATAATTAGCTTTGTTTAAGCATTCCACAATGTAGACATATCACATCCTATCCCATAAATATATGTACTTATTTATCAATTAAAATAAAATTTAAACATGGAAAGGATAGCTTACCTTCATTTAAAACAATAGAAATTGGCTCATTCTAAGGCTTTAAGAAGATTTGCCTGTGAATATGGCAATAATTTTATATTGCTCTTTGGAAAGACACCTTGGTCTTGGTTTTCTGATCCTTCACAGATGCATTCTTTCCTATGAGCTATTTTTTTAGGGGAAAAAATCTATAAACTCAAAATAGCAGTATGTTGTTAGCTAATAACTGCCTCATTTCAATTAGGTGAAAGGGTCCAGGCATGGATAATCACTTAATACTTCAAAGTGTTCTCTAAATTTCTTATCATGAACTCATTGAGAAGTTAGGCTTTTTTTTCAAAAATTAACACTGACTGAATGGGTCTCAACCTTTACTCTTCCCGCTTCTTGTGGTCAAAATATTTTGATTAAGCTTATCATTTCCCACATTGCAGTGAATCTTGGCTTTCCTTATGTTCCAACTATTCTCTCATTTTTCCTCCCTCTTTTGCAGTCTCTCCCAGTATTTGTCTAGTATTATAATGACTTCTGCATTTATCAGCCTCTTTTGCTAGGTAGCAATCCCCTAGTGGACAGATAATAGATCTTGCATATATTAAGTGACAGATAAATGTTTTTTGAATTGAGCTGCTTCTGAATTGGATGTTTCTGAACATCATCCAGACTTGGTAAATAATTACTGAATATTAAGGGAAAATAGACTCTACCCACAGGAGTCCACTCTCTGTTACCTAGGGACAGAAGTAAGGATGTATGTAATACATCTGTGTGTGTGTGTGTGTGTGTGTTGTGTACATATCAGCAAATACTACAATCAAAGATAAAGAAGTGCTTACTCATATAGTCAACAAATACTTATTGGCTGCCATTGTGCAAAATATTGTATTAGGTACTGAGAATACCGTGATAAATTAGACAGAATTGGTCTGGTTCTCAGGGACTTTATAGATGCTAGAAAATTCAAATACTTAGTAGTGGTTGTCTAGAAATTTAATTATTTGCTGTTGTGAGAGGCACTCTGAAAGAGAAGAACCAGATGCTGTTGGAATGAATAATGGGGAAGAGGCATGACTTTGCAGGTGGATATGCTGCTCTAGAGGCCACTAGGTGGGCTGTATGTAGATATTAATTGACAAATTTCTCCTATGTCTTTGGCTCCAGCTTTGGGGAACTGACAAACATGAGGATTGCCCTAAACCTTGACTGGACATGTTTGCCCATCTTTCCTTGGACAAAGAGACATTATGGGTCCATTATGAGCAGATAATCAGATGCTGTCTTCTGTAACTCTTGAACTGAGAGACCAAAGAACTGAGAAACAGCTTGAATGTGTCTAGGTGGTAGTGCCTCAAGTGAGTGGCCATTAATTTTTACCACCTTGATTTATACCAGAATCTTGGTTACTATCTTTTTGGTAAACTAGATCTTAAGCTACTTTGGATTTGTGAGCCACTCCAAGCCATTACAATACAATTTTTTCTTTCCTCTTTCTTCTTAATCCAGAAATGGTTTATGTTACTTGCAGCTGAAGAACCCTATGCACTGGTACGTCCATGATTTCTGGGCTGCATTTAGACCAGGCATTTTTCTGCAATTGGTATCTCAAAGTTCAAGCAGAGCAGATAGGTATTCAGCCTGGAAGAGTGGCATGTGCAAGGAGCAGAGTAGGAAGAATCATCTTGTAATTGGAAGGCACCTGAGCTGGAGTTGGTGGTCAGAGTGCCTACGTGCGGTTCTCTATATGAGCTTGGATCCCTGGGTTCCAAGGTAATGGGAAGAGAAGGGGACAGGAGAGGGGAAAAGGGAGAAGGGAGAGAGCAGAGGAGAGGAAAGAAGAATAGAGGAGGGGAAGGGAGGAAAGGGGACGGTGGGGAGAAAGAGAAAGGAGAGAGAGAAAGAGAGGGCTTTGTAATTTGGCCTTGGAATCAATAGCACCACTTCGTATCCCTTTGGTGTTTAGTTCCACTGAAGATTACCTTTATTTTATCAATTTTATTTTCCTTGTCAAGATGAAAGGGTTTAGTTTAGATTTTGGGAACTGGGTATTTACTCAATAAACATGAAAAAAATAAAGGCAGCCTCATTTTAGGATGTCAGAGGCAGATGGAGGATAGAATCTAGAAGTCCTCTATGTCCACACTTATGACAGGCCATTGGTTACAGCAAATAAAAATAGATTTCCCAAACCTAACATATTAAATTCAATACATTTCTCTTTGGTAATAGCAGACAGAAATTTCAGTTATAATAAACTATTTCTGAGGTTTATGTCTACCCCTAGACTTTCTAAGGAAAAGGAGCTGGTAAAACAAAGTTGTTTGGTTTCAAGGTATTTCGTGTTGTTTTTTAAAAATCACCTATGTCATAATTTTCTAAAAATATTTTAAAATTAAATACATTCTACCTTTGAATATTATTTCACTTCTGAGTGTTTTTTCTGATAATATCTGGGAGCCTCCCTCTTAAATATCTTAAATTCTTGTAAAAGTTGATTCTATATTTCTTTTTTTTTCTTCTTTTTTGATTCTATATTTCTTAATGTCTGATAGTTTCTAGAAAGAAGGCTCTGCCCTGGAAAGAATGAATATCCTTGGTGTTTTAGGAAAGGAGGTGAGCAGATAATGTGTAAGGTTCTTTCTGATTCTCTTGAGGAAAATAGAGGAGCAGAAGTTTCCATTAGAACTTAAAAGTCACTGTGCTTCTGTTACGGACTTAGCAAATCAGAACTTGCTTTTCTCGCTAGATGTTGTTCAAACAGTGAGCAGACTAAAAGATTTTTATGAACTGAGAAGTCATGAACTGAATTCTAAATTCCTTTCACTCTCAGGGGCAAGCTTGCCTGGAATTCAGTTTCCTTAGGCCAGTAGCCCCTGGTGCTCTGTCTTCCCAAGGATATATGGGAAACCAGGATGGTACTTTGCCTTTATATACAGCACTGCCAGGGAATGTGCCCTTCTGGGAAGGAGAGTGCTGAACTTGGTGCTTGGAACCGTGTGCTATAGCCCTTGGTGTGTGCCACAAATACGCGGTAAGAAATGCCAATCAGCGAAACAATTCACAAAAGCTCTTTAAATCCAGTTAGAACTGCTTCATAGTAGATATGTAAGTGGATCTACAAAGAAAATCTTTACTGTTTCCAGACTTTCCTTAATGATGGTGAAGAGTAGGAGCATAATTGCCTAGGGTAGCATTTCCAAAGTATTGTTATTCCCAGAAACCTCACAGGGACTTGGCTGTTGGACCACAGTACTAGAGAGTTATGAGCATTGTTTTTCTCCATTACTTAAAGTCTTAAGGTAGCTTCCTGTTGATTTCAGAATAAATTTTGAATTCCAGTTAACATGGTTTCCATGATCTAGGTGATGCTTATAATCTACAACTAATTTTATAGCCGTGCAGAAATAATCTATAAAAATTGCTTTGTAGCTTGATTTTTTCATACATAGATTGTTTATATGGAAACTATACACAGTAATTATTTTTCCATGCAAAAATATTTTATAACAATAGCATAGAATGACTATTAAAATACGTTATCATATACTATCATTTAACTTATTTAATTAGCCCCCTATCATTGGATAGTTAGATTGTTTCCAGTGCTTTCAAATTGATCATTTTTGTAGGTGGAACTTTATTTACATCCTTAATAATTTCCTTAGGATAAAATAATAGAAGTAGAAATGCTGTATCCATAGCTATGCACTTTCTAAGGCTATCTGGAAAGGTCGTACACATTTATACATCAATGAACAGTGCTTAAATGGCCTATCTTCTGATTCCTTCACTACATTTGATTTGTATCATTATTTTGATCTTAGCAAATTTACTAAACAAAACAAAATATCTTTTATTTTATCTTTCTTTGTTTACCAATTAGACTAGGATAATCTTTTTGTGATTTTTGGCTATTGACAAGCTTTTGGTGAATTGTTTAGTCTTTACTCCATTTATTGGGGAATCTTTTTTCTTACTGTTCTATATGAGCCAGTCATATAAAAGACATTGGTATTGATTTTTCTAATATTTTATGAACTTCCACAGACCATTAGATAAGAGCTAATATGTATGATGGAAAGCCATTTTCCTCTGAAATACTTACCAAAAAGTTAACAATTTGTTTATATTTGACAGTGTTTTTTTGACAGTTGTTTTCCTTCCTTTCTCCTTCCTTTTCTCCTTCCCTTCCTTTCCTTTTACCTTACCTCCTCTCCTGCTTCCCTTTTCTTTCTCTCCCCTTCTTCTTTTCCTTCTCTTCTTCCTTTCCCTTCCTTTCCCCTCCTTTCTTTTTCTCTTTTTTTATGCTGAGCATGGAACCCAGGGTTTTATATAGGAAACCATGTACCTTGTCAGTGAGCTACAATCGCAGCACAGGATCCTGGCAAAAAAGAAGCTGCATACTCAAATTGGGTAAACTGAGGAAAGTTCTATTATAAAACTTTGGATTGAATGTAGGGAAACACTAAGGATATGGATCCCTTCCTATCCCTGGATGTCTGGCTTCTCCTTCCACTTGAGTCCTGTGGAAAGGACTCTTTCTGCTGAGGGAGCCAGCTGTCCCCCAGAAGACTCCACCCGAAAGGACTAAAAGGTAAGGGTCCCAATTTTATTCTCTTCCCTATCTGCATTGACAAAATCCAACTGGAAACAGAAGGCAAGAAAGGACTTTGAAATAGTCCATATAGGGGAACCTTCCAGAACACTGAGGTGGAAGGGATAGAATACTCTCTGTAAAGATAAGTGGCTTGGGCATAGTGGACTGGAATTCAGTCTAGAATCAGTCCTCAGCATTGTCATTTACCTGTTGTTTAAAGTCTGTGACCATCATCTGTAATGTAAAGAAAAACATACCTCCTACCTCGTGTGGTACTGTGATGAGTGGAAGGGTAAAGCAGTTGATATAGTCTTGGCATATGGTATGTGGAGTGAGTGTGCAGTTTGTAGGAGGCAGGAAAGGGTCTAAGGAAGCTGGGATGTTTCCTCCTCTTTCCCCATTTGCCTTTCTTTATAGCAAGCCCATCTCTAATCTGGCAGCTGGTTGAGATGTGGGTGGGCGCCAGCAGTGTAAATCTCCTGGGGACAGCCCTGTTCCTCTGGAGTTTATGATGGTGGTTCCAATTCAACATCCAAAGAGGCCTGCTTCTTTCCCTAGACTTTTGACTCCTGATTCAGGGCAAACTCTGGGTCCCCAACACCATGTTCCACCATTCTTGATCGCATTCCTCTACCCTAAGTACTTTCTAATTATGTCTCTCGGGGACACCTAGAGTTTTCCCAGTGATTTTCTCCTTTACTCAGAGAAATGATGAAATAAAATGAATGCACCACCCTCACCAAAGGAAGCATTTTCTTGTTCTCACAGTAACAATGAGATGGGCCTAAAACTACTTACAGACTTTTGTTAGTTTTTGCACAACAGTAAGACAAAATCGTTAGTCCAACAAAATAATTATGTGGAGAGATTTATGTGTTGAACGTGCAGTAACACATGCATTTACCTGTACTTTTCAGATTTTTTAAGGTATTAATTTGCAACAAAGAGTATATCTTCTTTTGGAGTACTAGTGTAAACTTCTCAACTAAAGCTAGAAAAAAAGCTTCAAATAATTAGAAATCACTTCCTGGAAGTCTTTAGTTTGTCTCTACATGGGGTTTTCCCCTCATTTTGTGTTTAACTATTACTTTCTGAATAAGGTAAGAATAATTCTCTGTACAATGATTACTATTTTAATACTGACTAATAGATATTAAATTGCCACATCTGTGTTTGTTGGTATTGATCCAAAGCACTGGTATCTAGCCTGAGGTGCCATTTGGAAAGGAATAAATTCTGCTAGATGAATATTAGCATAATGTGACCATGCATACAATGAGGCCTTCTTGCCATCTGCTTGATGGAGATTTAGCTTATTCTGTGAGGTTTGTTCATGTGTAGAGGCTTGTACACTTTTGTAGGGCTGGTGAAAAACAATTGTTTAGCTTGATAGAATAATTTGTATTGTAGTTTAATGACTTCAATATGAAAGATGTGGGCCTGTAGGAGATGTACATAAGATAGGTCGTGGGCCTGGTGCCACTGTATTGAGTGTTATTTCTCACTGAAATCAGTGACTTCAGAAACCTCAAGAGGTGGCTAGTAGATAGATCAAGGCAGAAAAATGGAAAAATATCCACCTAGGTCTTACCACCAGAGGTGTACTAGAGCCAGCTTGTGCCAGATTATGAGAGACAGTGGCTACATTTTCAGGAATTCTGTAAGACCACTTTTTAACATCGCCACTATTAGGAGTTAAATTAGCTAGACATAGTGGTATATTCCTGGCATCCCAACATTTTGGGGGAGTGAAGCAGGAAGATTACAAATTCAAGCCTAGCCACAGGCAGTTTGGTGACTTAGTGAGACTGTTTCAAAATTAAATTTAAAAAAGAGGGAGGGGATGTAGCTCAGTGGGAAGACCTTGGATTCAGTCCCCAGTACAAAAAAAATTAAATTATGTAATTCTATAATTATGTAGAGTATATTAAAGATAATACATACTGAACACTCATCACTTCCCAAATATTTCATTATTTCATTACTATCTTTGATCTTGAGTTTATTTGAAGTTGTAGTATTTGCGTGTTAGAAATATCATACCATGAGTCTTTTCTCGGCTCCGTGTTCAGGGGTGCCATGCTTGAAAGTGGCCATGCAGAGTGTGTTTACATGATGGAAATTGGTAAACATTTAAATGAATAATTTTTCTGTTGTCTAAATTTCAGAGAGTGATACAGAAAATGCTACTAATGTCAGTTATACTTAAAAATGTGTGGTTTCTGAAGGAATTATATTACTAATAGCACAAAGAAGTGAGAAACCCGTCTTCTAGTATTCACAAGACACTACATGATCCTGCAGAGAAATCACTTATGTCATTACAAATGAGAGAAGCTCCAATATATATCTTTGTTATTTCTCTTTCACCTTACTTGTTAGCATAAATGAAAAATATAAACCAGCGTTCAGTCAGAATGTTTGTCAATGACACAAATGCCTTTGCTGAAATGGTAATCAAATGTGCATTTGGAGTTTTGATTTTGTAACTCTGTTGTTGGTGACAGAATTAGAAAAACAGATAGTGGATTTCATAAGGAATCATAAGCTATAGAATTATAACTGTATAAAACATTAACCAAATAGTAATACCTATTTATTTTATTTATAAGCTACGAGCTGCACATTTATGTCAATTTATGCTGAATGTTTAACATATACACAGGCATACTTTTTCCCAGGGGGCTTAGTGTTAGAGAATTAGCCACACACAATTGATTGGATATTATTGGTTCTAAAAACCAAGTTACTTTCTTTGTATCTTTCACGAGCGTCTTTTTGAGGCGTGATTGACAGCTCAGCAAATGCTGCTGCCTAGTGCCATCCAAGGAAAGGCAGGCTTGTAAAAACATTATAATGTGTTTACCTCCACCCTATTCACTGGATCTAGCACTGTGCAACTTCTGAATCATCCCCAAAGTCAAAATGACCACAAAATGTAAGTAGTTTGAATCAATTCAGGACATCAAGGCAGTGCTGCCAAAGCCACTCACGCTACTGATGAGAACTTCTAGAGCTGCTTCAAAATGTGGCAAGAATGATAGGATAAGTGTGGCGGAAGCAAGGGTGGAGGATTTGAGGGGGATTCATGGCAGCATGTCTTTTAATTCTAATAAATTTTTAAAATTTAGACATTCATTATATTTTCTGATCACACTGCAAACACAAAAATGTGTTAGCTACAGACACATGTATAAATATTGATGCAGGAGTATATAAAGATGGACCAAAGGACATATATGCCCTAAAGGTGGAGTATCCAGGCTAGAGATGGGAAAGCTGAGTGGATTCATCTGAAACTGCCCTGGGGGACAAAGGGACTCACAATCATATCATACAGGATCGAGTGTGAGGCACAGCAGCCAACCTGCAGAAATGGAAGCTGAGAAGATCACAGATAGGTGTGCAAACACTGGAAAGTTCTACTTGTTAAAAAGTGTGGGAAAAACACTACACTTCGTCTGGGCAATTCCAGAGGGTATAACAAACCTCAGTGAGTGGAAGTCATAGGGAGCTGGATTTGAAATAATGCAAGAATTTTCTTATAGCTAGAATTGTCCAAAATTGCACATCACCTCCTGAGGAGGTGATAACGTCTTCATCATTAAAAGTCTCCAGACAGGGCTGGGCACTGGCAGGTGACTCTGTGGTCACCCCTCCAGTTCTACATTTCTGGAAGCACCTACCTTCTCCTGTGTATATTATACCCAAGGCAAAAACCAGCCCTTGGTAACTGCCTGTTTGAAAACTGGCTGAACATGTTGGTATGGAAAATTAATAACTGAAATTAATTGTCCAGATGTGATAACTGAGAAAGTACATATAGCTGTATACTATTTTTAATGGAGAAATTCAGATTAAATTCCTTTTGAATACTTTTGCAAATAAATAGTCTTATAACAAAAATGTATCTGTATCCTGGAGGTAGAATAGAGCACAAGGTCTCTGGGATCTGTTACCTGTAGATAATATATTATTGTCTGATTATCTTATTTGTACTATGTTTGAATATGGATTCCCTCTTTGGAAACTCTTTTTCAACATAGCTGTTTTATAGCTAAAGGTAAGGGGCAGGACAGTGAGAAAACATTCAAAGAACAATATTTAAACTGAATTACCCCTGGAAAGTTATTTCAGTAAGTATCCACATGAAATTTCTCTTAAAACATAAGAATTGAGTGGGTTTTTTTCATTCTACTTTTAAAATACATTATCCTCTCTAGAGACCAATTATATCCCCCAAATCGGTGTTTTACTTGAAAAAGTTCATAGATCAAATGAACAAAAATGAAATGTGACTGGCAGTCAAGAATATTAATTAGACTTGGCTACGTAGCTATGTAATAACTATGTGCTGAAAGGATTTGTGTTGATTAGCAATGCTAATCAGATTTCTAAAGTTTCTGTTCCTTTGAGAAAAGATACTGCTATCGTAAGCTATTATGGATTAGATGTTTATGTTTGTGACCCCCCCAATTAACTATTCTTGATTTTTATCAGATGGTTGAAGTTTTTGAATTTTACTTTCTTCTTATGGAAGCATATTTATTTTCAGGAGTCACAAATCTCACATACATATCCTGATTTTATCTTTGAGTCAGTTTGGGCATAAATGACAAAGAAACAGGATATAAAAAGAAACATAGGGAAAAATTCTGAGATATATCATTCACTTGAATTTAAATTCAGGAACTCTGCTCAAGAAAAGGCCTCTTGATACCCACTTTATGAAAATACATCACCTTTGTTTGCAAAAGTCCAGGGAGAGAAAGGGCTCTGGTTTTATTTTTTATTTTATATTTATTTTTAAGAATCAGGAATAGAAAAGAGATGCACCGTAAGTGAAATGAATAGGTAAAATTTGCCAGAGTTTTAAAAAACCACCGCCAAACAATCTCACTCCATGGTTAAGAATCCCAACCCAAAGACTCCTGGTTATATTAGATGAGGCTGCACCTCAGAGCATGCCACCAAGGGAAAAGTGAACCTCGCGTTTTCTCCTTAAATCAAACTAAAGAGTTGATGCTTTGCAAGGAGAGGAAATAGCCAAGGAAATAAAATATTGTTTACAAAGTTATATAGAGGAAACGAGCTAAAATGAGTAAAGGTAAAATCGAGATCCTGAAGATCTAGCCACTAACCCAGTCAACTCATAAAGGTCTAGTTTTTGGAAGGAGAATGAGACGTGGTATTATTGCCTTTTCATGTGTGTGTGTGTGTGTGTGTGTGTGTGTGTGTGTGTGTTGCAAATTGGCTCTTCAGGGACTTGGCCTCAGCAATTGTTCATCTCTAGGTTATATAAACTAGGAAAGTACCTTATTTTCACAAAATCTACCCTAGACCAGAATAATGAGTGAAGGACTTGGAGTTGTTTATAATGGAGATTCACTAGAACACATTTGCTTGCATCATGGCATGTTGCTTTTGGTCCCAAGGGCTGATGGGAGATAAACAAGGGTGAAGAAGAGTGCAGATATGGAGAGAACCCTTTGGCTGGGTTCATAGCATCCTTTCATTGTCCAGAGCTTAGCGGTTTCATCTCTTAAGAAATAGTTTTACTGCATACGCCTTTGGAGCCCACCAAGATGCTAAGCTATAGGTTTTCAAAGACACAAACCAAAACAAAAGATGAATTCATCAGTGTATATGCAGGTAACCATATATTGAATATGGGCACCAAATGGCATAGAAAAAGTACCTTGGCTTGCATACATAAAAATAAGCTTTATAAGGAGTTACTGTACTAACCCAAATTTTTTGTCATTTTAGTCATCTTTAGGGGCCAAATGGTAGTACTGGTGACATAGGTCATGATTGTTACCTTTCAGCTGTAGTAAAAATCTTACCACCTTACTGTAATTTGAATAAGAGGCAAGCTCATTCATCTCTTCTGCTGGGTTAGAAAGAGTATTTGACTCTTAAGAATTTAGCATTTACCCTTCATGGGTCAATGGATAGGTGAGTCTTAAAACCTCTTTAGGTGGAGATTATTCTAACAGAAACTTCCTCTAGCCCCCTGCCTTTCAAAAGCCCAAAGCAATATTCCATATTTCTTAGAAGAAATAAGGTCAAATGTGGAGGAGGTACAGATAAACAATATCATTCACATGGAAATCATCATCTCAAGTTACTGAAAAGGTGATTTTTTTCTGAGGGAAAAAGACGAGATGAAACTGATTTTTGCTGGTATTAAAGGCAAGGAATATATTTTAAGAGTTGTCATTAGTAACGTGCTGAATTAGTTTTTGTACCATAACGATGAAATTGTTAAACCTTACAGCAAAGGAAGATTGCTGTTGTTTGGTGTGTAATAGTAATGTTTGCATGTGTGTGCTGTGAGCACTATACTGCTACTTGGAGAAAGTACCAAATGAATAGTCATGGAACAAAAATTAAACAATTTTTAAATGATATATAACAAATTAATGACCCATGTACATAAGAAAGTGTATATGAGATAGGTGTGTGTGTGTGTGTGTGTGTGTTTGCATTAGTGCCAATATTCCTTTGATTTATATGGGTTCAACTCATAGTGGTTTAGGCATCTAAAATACAGATTAGCAGTTGAATATATATACTTAGCAGTGTTTTCAGTTATGAAAGGCAGAATCTCTATTCCCCAATATCAGAAAAATGTGGAAAGCAGCTCTTGTGCATTCTGGCCTTACGCTTTACCTGGCCGCAAGAACTATGAGGATTAGATCATTGCCCACCATGGGATCCCACAGCCACCAGGCCAGAGCAGACCCAGCCAGAGCTCTGGTCCTCTGACCAGTCCTCTGCCTTTCTCAGTGACTGGGAGTCTGAGGCAGGAAGATGGTAAGTTCAGTCCAGCCCTAACCCCTTAACAACTTAGTGAGACCCTGTCTCAAAATTAAAAGTGAAAAAAGGACCAGGGATATTGCTCAATATGAAGGCTGTGGGTTCAGTCCCTAGTATCAAAATGGACAAACAATATAAAACCAAACTAAACCATACCAAACCAAAGCCTCTCCCCCCCACCAAATCTCCAGGCATCCACAGAAATCTTAGAAGCAATAGCAAAGATTTCTCCATAGTCACAGTGAGAAAAACTATAGGAACTTCAGACGTGGACTGAGGTGCTGTTCTGGGGAACAAGGCAGGAAGGATCTTGGTGCTCAGGTAGCAGACATGGTATTTTTGTTTTTCTAGGTGCCATCATTTGCAATGAAACGAAAGTTAAAAGTATATGGCAAAAAAGAAAACAAAATGAGATATTTTCAAAAGATACTTTCTGTTGCTATAAGGTAGGTATGGAGCTCCGGCAGGCTGCTCGTCCTCAGATAACAGAAATCTTTATTTGCTAATAGATCCAGTTCAGGGCTGAGTGTTTGCTCTCTTCGGTGGATAAGATGGTTCAGGGATGAGCTAACTCACTCTCTGACAGCAGGGCTGGGCAGAGTCTCCTCAGCAGACCGAGTTTCCATCTGCCTATTCTCATTTTATACGGAGACACTCAGGGCCAGCTTTAGTCAAAATTGTAAGAAGTTACCATCACAGGATTGCCATCATTAGTCACTATTGTGTATTGCATGTTTGTGAGGTGCCGTAAACAGCCAAGCACTTTGTTAAGCACTTTTCGTATATAACCTCATAATCCTTGGAAATAGAAATATTATCATCCCTTCTTTGCCTCTGAGAAATTGAAGAAAGACCACTAGTAAATCAAAAAAAGTGGGATTTGGACTCAGTTTTCTCTGCCCCAAAGTCTCTCTCATGGCCACTAAACTTAGGCTATGTGCACCTCTCCACTTGGGTGTTCAGTACTTTTCATCTTCCTTCCAACCTCTTTCTTCTTCCTTGTGATATCGTTTTCTCTTTCTTCCACCATTGGGTGCCCTGTTGATCTCTTTCCTTTAAAATAGAAAGCTTCAGATTTTCTTATTTACATTGAGATCATTTGTGTTAACACCTCCCAAGAGTGCTTGTAAATCAAGGAGAAAAACTTAGACAAAAGACATTTATAAACTAGAAATAGAATAATAGGCAACATGTCAGTTGGATATGGAGAAAGTTCCGGGATAAATTAGGAATTTATCCCAATTTCTCGGAAATGGCATCAAGTAAAGGGTATCTTCTTTGTATGGGAAGACCAGGCGAGACCCTAATTTGAAGTGAATCATAGTCAGGAGGGCCACATGTTCAGCTACATATAGTTTTGTGCTTTAGGAAAGAGACTATGTTTTGAGAGAATTTAGCAGTGTGTACCCAGAAAATTACTTAATAGCAAATGAATTATTGCTTCACTTGTTACATAGTAAATCATTATGATAATAAATCTTTCCTGTGGTTGCTGAAAGCTTGGACTAGGGGATGTGGAGCAAAGGGGAATTAACATAAATGCCTAACTCAGAGGGACAAACTTGACTTACATTATCTTCCCCAGGAAACCAACTCCCATACTGATACCATTATCCAAGCCTAGAAAATACAACTGAGAAACCAAAACTGAACCAAAACATGGGAGATTTAACACATGCATTTCTCTCCACTCTGCTGAAATCTAATAAACATAACCACACAAGAATCTAAAAAGCATAAACTTACAAGGACAAAGAGAAACAGGAAGGAAATGACCCTGAACAAGAAATGTCAGCACACTTTTGGAAGAGAGGAAAGGATGAGTAATTACTGAGATGAGAAAGGTGAGCCCTAATTGCCTGCAGAAGGAGAAGCCAGCAAAAGAGGAATCTTCGCATAGGACAGCCTCCCTGGAACTGGGGCACCTGGCTTCCACCCCATCAGTGTTGCCAGAAGCCAAATAATTGGGAGACAACCCTACAAAGAGTAGTTAGCCTCTCAAGGCCTCTCCTGCTTCCCTCCTGGAAGATGATTCTTTCTGATCAAGAGAGAAAGGATCCATTCTCTCTGGGTAAACTGAAACAGAGAGGTTCCAGTTTCAGGGACAGCCAGCCTCATGAAGACACTGGGTGAGAGTTGGATGCACAGAAGTTAGACCGTGGCTTTCCTTTCCTTGTTTAGCTGCTGGATTACTGATAGCCATCCATACATCATTACAGCACTACCACTCCCACATCCTCCTTAGCAGAAGATTAGAGAATTCTTCTCTAGAAAAATGGGCTAGTCCAATAGACAAGACCCCAGATTTTGACATTTTAAGTGTTCTCCAGCAAAACAACTTGTTCTCAGACTAATAAATTCTAAGTCCATAAATTCCACCTATGTATGAACTGTCCAATTAGCTTTTGATTTCCCCTCTTTTAGGTAACAGCTGACAGCTAAAAATTATTAGATATTTGAGGAAAGCTTCAACATTAAAAATAGGTAATAAAGGAATATGATTGGGAGGAAGAGCTCTGAGCAGATAGCTAAGTTGCATACAGCAAAATAAAACCTGCAGACAAGAACCTTCAACAAGTCAAGATACTATAATTATGAAACAAGAAAGGGATGCTACAGAAAAGAAACATTCAGAGATAAAACTTTCTTGGAAATTAAAAGTCTGGTGGAAGAAATAAAAGTTTCAATAGATGTTTTAGATAATTAAGCCAACCAATTATTTTCAGGTGATATATTGGGGAATATACATAACATAGAAAAAATTGAAAAGGAAATTAAAGGCGGAACTAGGAAATGCACTCTCTGATTAACAGGAATATTAGGAGAATAAACAAAATGGAAAAGAAGAAATTATATAAAAAGTAAAAACTATTTCTCATAAGTAAAAACTTCTAGATCAAAAGGACCCACTAAGTACACTATAAACAGTATAAAAATCATGACAAGGTTATATCATTATGAAATTTTAGAACATTAAACATTTTAAGTAATTAAGAAAGGATGTACCTCAGAAATTGGGGTGGTATATCAGTTGTCTCATTAGTTGCTCAGGAAGTTAGACAATAGAACAATGCTTGGATTTCAAAGTCCAATCAATCTTCCATATAACAAGAAATAGTTTTGATTTAACTCATGTTCAACTTACAAAAATTGCATTTCCCATACACTGCTACTCAGAAAGTGCTCCATCGAAATAAAAGGATAATCAACAGAGCTGACCTGAGAGATGTAAAAGTGGATGTGACCCAAAGTGAAGGGAATTCATAGATGTGTGGTAGAAGGGAGCCAGTTCTGCTGGGACCCAACTCTTGGGATGTCACCAAGTGTCTTGGAGACCAAAAGGGCATTTAGATAACTGGTGTGTTCAACAGTATCCAAGCCATTTTGCAAAGAATTTGGGAAGAAATAATAATTTCTAGATAAAAAATTACTACTCAGGGCAATTAATAATTTCCAAAAACATTTTCGGAAAATAATTAACTGTAGCCATGTACACTAAGTGCATCAATTATATGTAATGAACAGAATAATAATGCAAGCCTCACAAATGTAATTATTCAGAGATAGTGCTAAATTTGTTTTGGAAAAGGCTCAAGAAGAGATGGAGAAAGAGGAAAGAGGGAAATGAGAGAATTTTCATCCTTCAAAAGAGAAAGCTATAAATAAGGATTTTTAAAAATCTAGAAATAGTACGGTGAGCCTAGTGTTTAGAAGTATAGATGCAATGGGAAACTAAGGAGTAAGGGAAGAAGGACCAAGCTAAGTAGTTTTCTCTGTAAACCAGGTACTATTTGGGTTTATACCATGCGCTGTTGTATTTAATAAAAATTAAAAATTAACTTAAGCACTTGAGAATTTTACCTAAAGAAAAAGTATTCTTACTTGAAACTCAAAGTAAATTAGTTATGGGTTTGATTTTTTTATGCCACAATTATTCCAGGTTAATAAGAATATATCCAAATATATTGAAAGCAACACAGTGTGTCAAAGCCAACAGCTTTCCCTTAGGTTATGGGGAATTGAAGCTCTTAGAATGGACAGTGCAGATCCCTCATTTGATGCTGTTTGAAATGGCACAAAATAAAATTCAAGCCCATTTAAGGCACGACATGATAGGGAGACATTATAAACCAGAATTTCTCTGCAAGTTTGGCAAATATCGTATTAAATGCTTACTAGCCCATTCATTACATGACTATATTTTACCAAAAATGACTCCTATATTGGTTATAATGCCATATGTACTTAAAATAATTATTTATAACACTACAATAGGACACTAAGCAAAACAGTATACTATTACTTTTGTCTTTCATGAAAATTCCTATCTTTAATAAAAAGCTATCCAATGTCATACATGTATGTCAACCTGTTGATAATGAAATGCAGTATATTGCCATTTCACAACTATTCCATAATCATGATAAACATGATATAAATAGCTTAAGAGCCCTAACCCTAACCTTTAAATTGAAAATATTTCCATTTCATTCTAATTTCATTTTTAAAATATTGATTTCCACCTTGAGACCATGATGTTAAGTGAAGTAAATCAGACACACAACCTTAAATATTGCATAGTTTCTCTTATATGAGAAACTCAATATAAGTACAAAATAAGAAATAAGACAGACAATGGAGGGGGGGGGGAGAGAGAGAGAGAGAGAGAGAGAGAAATTCACTGACTGATTGATTTGCACCTGCCTGGCAAGTGTGAGGCCATGAGTTCAATCCTTGGTATCCCCTCCCCAAATGGTGGAGAGATTTAATTGAGCATGTTCAGTGTATCAAAAAGCATACTTTGGTTTAGTGTAATTATCTAATCTGTTTTATATATTTGACTGTTAATCTTAGTTTGTGATGTTATCTTGATAAATACTTGTAAAATCAATTCATGAATCTGATGCTGGCATTTTTTTAAAAAGGGGAGGAAGGAAAAGGAGCCAAAAAAAATGTTGATTTCCATCAAGTGCGATGAAATCAATGTAGTAGGTTAATGGCAATATTTGTTTATTTGCCAAAATGGAACAAAAAGAAATAGTTCAGAATTTTAGGGAAGGGAGTTCAATATTACTGCTCTGGAATTTGAAAAATTCTCCACATTCCGTCTTGCTTTCTTAATAGTTACCTACCTTTTCATTGTACTTTTGAAAAGGCTCAACCCTCATCTCACTCAGGAGTGCCAGACTGGTGAGAGTTACGGACTGGAGAAATGATTGGTACCAGCAGTTTGAGTTCAGTGGCACATTTTTCCAGCCAATATTCAAGTTTGCGCTATATCACCTAACTAGTTTTTCAATCTTTTCGAAAACATTTTTTTTTATCACAAGCCACAATAAAAACGTCAGTGTGTATAAATGTAAGGAAGGGCAGTTACCAGTCTGTAGCTTTTGTGCTTTTGTTGTAGTTCTGTATGAGAGAGAGAAGAGAGGGTGGCAGAGGGAAGGAGAGAGACAGATATAGACAGACAGACAAACAGGCAGAGAGACACAGAGATAGACAGAGACAGAGAGAGAGAGAGAGACAGAGTCAAAGAGAGAGCATGCACTATCAGAAAGATTAAAAAGTCTCAGGAATATTTTTTAAGACCATGACTTTGCCATGTCTCAACCCCATTTTTCTATGCCAGCTACACCAGTTACAAGTAGGGACAGTTAAGCTGCATTGTCTTGATTAGTTTGGGAGGCACCCAGGAGAACTGCCGTGAGTGTCTGAGCCGGTCAGGGAGGCATGGCCTTGGGGTCTGTATCTGATCCCCAGCCCCTTCCTCTTTGGCACTGCTCCCCCGCTCTGCTTCCTGACTTCCATGAACTAAACAGCTTTTCTCCACAATCCCCTTCTACCACGATATCTGCTTTGGACCCAGCTGACCGGGGACTGAATTGCCTGAAATTGTGCGTCACATCACACTGTGGATGTTGAATACTTGGTTCCAGCAATGAGAAAGCCAACTAATGCACTTGTAAATTCAGAAGTTCCTTATTCTTCAGGACCTCAGTTTCCTCTCCTATTAAGCGGCAACCATACTATCTTCCTGTTATGAATCTTCTCAGATTAAATGCTGCAAAAATCCACGTTACCACGCTTTCCTTACCTCTTCATTGCTGGCTTTCACTCCCAAATGTTTTCTGGATTCAGAAAAAAAATTTGTTTTTAAAAACCACATAGCACTTTACTATCACTACAGTCACAGAGTACAGGGCTTCACGGGGCGGAGAGCAGGTCCTGACAGCAGGGACGAGCCCCTACTTGCCAGCGATGAGGGGGTTCCGCAGTACCACGATGACCGAGTCCCCACGCAGGAACAACTTGGAGATGTAGCGGTCCTTGCTGACTGGCTTGGACTTCTTCTTGCCCTTGCCACTCTTGGGGACCTCAGTCCACATCTCCGTCACGTTCTCCAGCACCATGTCACTTCTTCTCTCACCAGAATTCCATGATACAGGCATGCATCATGCCTGTTGAGACTGCAATTTATGAATGATTTCCCCAACTGCTTGGAAAAGATTAGTCAATACTTCCCTGTCCAAACACATACTTCTTATTATTCATCCCCATTCATTCCCTTGTAATAAGCACGTGAGATGTTTGCTACTTTCTTAATTTATGCATTTGACCAGTCTTTGCTCAGAAGTCCTCATATCCACCTAGGAGAAAAAGATTGATGTGCGATAACTTAGTATATATAGTGCACTATAAAGATAAATATTTAACAACCAGGTTTAGATAGTGATGGTGACCATTGATAACATACCCAGGTGAGTGGTCTGATTCTTTTTCTGTTTTCATACCTAATTGGTAATGCAATCATAAGCCTATCAGCTGAGATTTTTGGTAAATAGCTATTTTGCGAAACGTGTGTGTGTACTTTGCAAGATTCGGCACTTCCTGAAAGTTGTGCTCTCACCTGCCTTGAAGCTGCTAACTTCTGCATGTGTGTTCAGAATGTAACTAAAATTCCCATGCTTCGTGCATGTTGGGGTTTGGACACAACATAGAGAATAGCATGACTGACTAGAAAGAGCACCCTACCTGGTGCAGTCAGATCACCTCTCAAAAGTGCTCTTTGTTGCCCTCTCAGGAAACCTGAGCAAGTTAACCTCTAAGGAGACTCAGTCTTTCTATCAGTTGAATGGGCCTATTCATAGACCAGTGTGTAACATAAAGTTTGTAAATTAATTTGCATTGACTTATGCAGAATAAGCAATCAAAATTACCTTAAAAGAGAGCTGTGGGTGCATGTAACTGTCAGAGGAAATGGAACCTAAGCAAGCAGGAATATTGCCTTTCCCTGAAATTCCTTTTTTTTCTTTCTTTTAAATTGCTTCCTACCTGCTTGGTTATTAAGGTTCAAGTAGGAGCCTAAACTGGGGAGCTCATAGATACCGATTCTTCTTAAATTCCACTGCTTGTGAGTTGTGTGATCTAAACCAGTCACTTCACTTCTTGGAGCCTATTTCCTCATATGCTAGTTAGACCTATGTGTAATTACTGAGCAAGTACAAATTGGTGTGTGTAAGTCAGCTGTCCTGATGACTGACAGATGCCAAAGCTCAGGTTATGTAGATGAAGTGTCCATGCCATGGAAGCCATTGCTTCATTTTGCTCTGCCTTATTATCTTACCTTTCTATGGCAACGAATACTCATTCTTCAGCCCCTTGGGACTACTAGAAGGTTAGTCGTTTCTTCAGAGGAATATGAAAATCCAAACCACAAACCTAGATTAATAGCCATAGAAGCAGGAGTTCAGAAGGTTGGTAAGAAATAGGATAGCTGTTTGATTAGATCCTTGTGGAAATAATACCTTAGATTTTCTTTGGGTTATGCCTGAGTTAAAACATTTGTTCCTCCAATCTAGTTCTTTATAGTTAAATGTAATATTCTCAGATCTTAGAGAATCAAATGTGTGCTACTGTGTCTTCTATGGTTTGGTCAAGATTTAGAATATAGTAACACTTCTATTATCTCTTGCTCATTTTCAGAGTCTCTTGAGCACTTTTAAGATGTCTGTTATAACTGGTGTCTGATAGCAATGACTCCTTAGTTTCTTGGAGAGAGAGTTTTAGCTTTCCTTGATCTAACCTTTGTTCTATTTTCTATTCTTTTGTTTATAGTCATATACTCTGACATTTCAATAGCTTCAATAGGTCAAGAAGAAAATCAAGTAACTATTGTGAGATCTGTAAATACCATACATATTTACATTTGTAATGGAATATAAGTTACATATGTGCCTACTCATGGTGACTACACATGACTAAAAAACCAAACATGTGCTTTGCTCCTCATCAGAAGTGGGTCCAACTCATTTATATATATATATATATATATATATATATATATATATATATATATAAAACAGATTAAGAAGTTAACATGGATGGGAGTTTTCCATCTCCCATCTTGGTAAACAAGAGCAGAAGAAATGAAAAACTTTAATTTCTGGTTGGTTTGCTACAAAATTTAGTCTGCTGCTAAATTTCTCAGATAAGGAAATTCTGTTTATCTTTGCACATTTTTAGAGATGAAATTGGATGGTGCAGAAGTAGTATTTGGTGATTGACAACTACATTTTTTATGAAACAGCCAACTGTGTTTTGAAATAAATAAGAATAACTTCCCAGACAATATGCAGGTTCTTAACTGTTGTTCATTATAGCCATTGTCATTCAGGTGACCATAGTGGCTTCTGAAATGGATTAGAGAGTTTAATTTCTGCTCCAGGCTTCTCTACTATCAGGAACTCACACTGAATCCTCATTGCATAGAAGAAAATCAAAAATAAACAACAGTGGCTCACACAACAACCAAAACCTGTGGTGAAGACTGAGTCACGTGGCAGAACAACTGGAAACATGCAGTGGATACACACTGCGTGACCCCAAGCACAACACTGTTCGTAGTGCAGGTGTCCCTATACCCTATAGGTCTTTCTAGCTCTGTAAAACAATGTATGTTTCCATAAGCTGAGAGTTTGTTATGTTTGAAGACGATGAGAGCCGAGGTGCAAATAGATCTTTAAGCTTCTGGTCAGGTTTTATTTTTTTCTTTGCATTCCTTCTTTATATTTTTCTCTGCATGTGTGTTAGGCAGAAGACAAATTTTATGTTGTCTACAGAAACATTGGTAAACTTGCTGGTGTAACTCAAGTACATGTTAAATGTTAATGTTAGATGTCTATTAAAAAGCTGTGCATTATGTAATTAATATATAAAATTATAGATCCTGGCCTCTAATATAAAACATCTACTATTTATTTTTTCTTCTCTAATTTTTAATTGCACGTTAACATCTATAAAAATATCGTTGTTCTCTTAATAAATGAAAAATATATGACACTGTTGGACCCAAAGTCATGCTCCAGTCCATGATTTATCTTGAAACTTTGAATCTCGTATTTGTGAGGTAGCTGCTTGCTTGTCTGTGGCAGTGTGTTAGCAGAAGGATTCTCATACAGTGAGAATTCAGTGTTAGATGGTATTTTTAAAGTCGAAATTAGATTCTCTGCTTTGATTATTCCATTGTGGGGCCCAGTTATATTTTAGTGTCCTTCACCCTTCCCTCCTTTATTATTTATAACCCGTACTCTTTGAGCAATGACCAGTACTAATCTGTAACCTTCTGTCCTTCTGCCTGATTCGCTGCCTTTTTTGAAACTCCAAGATTGAAGCATATATTCTGAGACTTTCTGTTAAAAAATATATTACTTTTTTTCATATTTCTGAGCCTGAAATAAGAATCAGTCCTGGGCTTGCTAGTTTCATTCATTTTCAGCAGGGCTGGCTTCAAAAAAAAAATTAGAGAAAGGAAGAAAGTATAAAGAAATCACATTTTTGAACTCATTATGTTGCAGTGCCTTTCACATGAACACACAAATATGCTTTTGCATATACATTGGTTAAAAAAAAAGTTCTCTTCTCTCTTAATTACTAGATCAGCGTACTGCATCTTTCTCTCTTCCTCTTATTTTGCTTTTTACTTATCACCCTTTTATCCTTCTCCATCCATAGTAGCTGAACCTAAATAATAATAAAACAAAGAATAGCAACTCATTTGTTCTTGGCGTGCATTAAAAGAAGTGGGGCATAAAGCCGCATTAGTGGCAAATTCCCTGAGGACTAAAGGCTCCCACTGGTCCCAGCCTCCTGAATGGTGCCTGTCCCTCCCACCCAGCTAATGACTGAAATGGGATCTGTGGCCACCGGGAGCTTTTAATTTCTTTACATTGTTCAGGTCTCCCTGATGCAATGCAAAGTGACAGCTTCCATTCCAGTCCTGCTCATTATCAGCTCTTCTGTAAGACAAGGAAGACACATCTTTATCTGCACCATGGACCTAAGCTTGGTTGCCAGGCACAGTGAATTCAGCCTCGCCTAAGGCTGTGCAAACTAGCTCACATCCAAAGGGGTGAGGGTGGGCGGGTGTGAGGCAAGGCCTAAATTTTTCAGGGTACACAGACCGAGGAACTTGGGTTTGGTTCAGAGCTACCTCTTAGAGGTCAGGGAAACTTCCAAGGAAGACTAACTCTGAGAAGATGCCGAAAAATTTAAGTTGTGGGTCTTCTCTGGAAGGCTGAGGCGGGGGGGATTGAAAGTGAGTCCAGCCTGGGCAATTTAGCAAGGTCTTATGTCAAAATAATAATAAAAATTTTTTTTCAAGGGATGGGGATACAGCTCATTGAGAAGGCCCTACATTCAATCAGAAAAAAAAGAAAGAAAGAAAGAAAGAAAGAAAGAAAGAAAGAAAGAAAGAAAGAAAGAAAGAAAGAAAGAAATGTGGATCGGGAAATAGGTGCAAATTACTCTGCTTTACTTAGATATTCACTATGATTGTCACATTTTGTCCACAAGCACTTTGTCATTAAGAAGGATGTCTAGTCAGTCCATGTGAGTTATGTGCTGTTTCTTTTTCTTCTCCTAGAAATGGTTGCATGAACTACACTGCAGTTCACTGGTTTCACTCTATGCAGTCTGTGTTTAGAAATAAGAATGATCAAACCTGTCTGCAGATTTTCCTAAGCATGCCCTGGTTAACAGCTCAAGGGATGTCCAAATTCTCATTAAATTGATGATTCTGAACACTTCATCTGAAAACTGGTTACGAAAAGCTGAAACTGATTGTGCATACAATTTTTCTCAAATGCAGACAAAGATACACACATATTCTTAAAATCTGTACCAACATATGCTTATCTGTAGGTGCTTATTGGTATCAAGTGTAAATAAGGTAATTTGTGAGACCAATGGGCTAAAGAAATAGATTAAGGATTTTAAAAACAGTTGTAATATGCTTTAGAGTGTCACTTTACAGTGGGTGATGTAAGCCACATATGTAATTTAAAATTTTCTAATAGCCACATTTTAAAAAAAAGGAAACAGGAGAAATTTTATAATTTACTTAACCTCATATATAAAAATACTATCATTTCAACATGGAAATTACCTTATTTATGGGACAAATCATTATTAATGAGTATTTTACATTCTTCATTTTCATGCTTAGTCTTTGGAGTCCAGTATGTAATTTATACTGACCACCTTATCTTGACTGGACTTTGCACATGTTAAGTGCTCCATAACCTCGTGTGGTTTGTGGCTGAGGTATTAGCACAGCATTTGACAGATGTTAGGACGCAGAAGAAGCCTTAGTTTGTATCAACACTATATCACAATGCATCTTGGCAGTATATTGGCTTAGGTAAACAAAATTCATTCCTTCATTCATTCAAGTTAATATTCAGGGTATATTATATCCTAGACAATGCAGCATGGAATAAGGACACTGTGTAGATGTGAAAAAGACAAACTGTGAAGCTGACCTAGCAGGGGAGACAGGAAGAAAGGGACAAATAAATATGTAATCTATTGAATGGAGAAAAGGGCTATTATGAAAAGTAAACAACGTGGAGAATTGGAGAGTGATGCATGTGTTATGCAAGAGGCTTCGAAGTTGTGAGTAAAGGGCCTTTAGAACTTTGGGTATCGGGGGAAGGATCCAGGGAGCAGCTGCAAAGACCTTAAGCAGGAAGGTAACTTCATATTGTCCTATAGGCCACTGTAAGGATTTTAATTTACTATAAATAGGATGAAAAGCCACAAGAAAGTTTAAAACAATGTATCTGTAGATGCATCTGAATGGTCCATAGAGAAGTAGCTTAGACAATATCATGCATATATATATATATATATATATATATATATATACATATATATATATATGCATTTATACTTTTATGTATTTTTTGGATTTATTTACCTTTTAACCTATCATCTCTTCAAAACTAAATTCAGTGTAAGGCAAAATGACATTTCTGAACTCCACTCAGTGCTATTATTAACCAAGCAACTAATGGTGAATTCTGCCTCCCAGCTGTAGAAGAGGTGAATACTGACATGAATCACATGTTAGGGCTGATACAGAGATTAGGTGGCTAATTGGAACATTAGCAAAAATTGGGACACATGGGCTATTATACCTAAATGGGTTAGAGTGGGGATGTATCTTAATTGGATGGTAATCAATGGAAAGTATTGTTGTACACAGACTGTAAGTTTGAATTTCTTAGTGTGTAAACACAGAATTCCAGTTTACTTTCAGTCTATACAGAAATCTGATTATCCTCAGTGGTGAACATGTACAGGATGAAATTGGTGGTATTTTATTCTTATTCAGTGTGTATATCACTAAGGAGACAAGAAAGAAAACCGAAGATAACCAGTTTCTTGCATCTGTGATCACCATGTGTTCTCAGACACCGTGAAAGTTATATATAAGCCATTTCTTATCTTCTATTAGAATCAAAGTTATTCCTGCTTCTGATTTAAGTTTTCTGCAGAGTGAAGTAAGCATATTTACCTCTGAAAAGAAACTCAACTGAAATTCTTGGTTGTAGACGGGACTCTAAGAACAAATCTCTTGCCAACATCCTCATTTTAGTAAAAGAATCTTTAAATGCAGTTAGAGTGAAATCCAGGATCAGGATAAGACTAGATACTGCTTTTGAATATCATGATGAAAATAAACATATCTGAAAAGGCAAGAGTTCATAGCTCCCTCTGGAATTCAGAATGAATAAAAGGCCAGCTAAGGCTTTGAGGAGAGTCTCAGCTCGATTGGATATCATTTGGTCATTTCTTACTGTGCTCATAAAAACTGTCTTCAAGTTGTGTCTGGCTGTCATTTCCTGCTTTTGGAGAGAGCTTTCTCTGGGGGAAGAAATCTCCAGGTTTAGGGTACCAAAGGAGCTGGCTAAAATCCAAAGCTCCATGAGAATAGAAATTGCGCTTCTCTTACTCACGATTACATCCTCTTGTTTAGAAAAGGGTGCTAAGCATAAGAGAATGCTCTGTAAATTCCAATGAAGTGAAATTTGGACTGAACTGACATATAAATTATCTTTTAAGGAAACCTTTAGAAGTACAACTGATTGCCCTTTCCCACAATCTCTTGCTATCAGTTTGAGAGCTAACTTACATAATTTGACTGAGGTAATAGACTTTCTGTAGTGTTTCATCCTAATGACTGCTCAGCCACTGTTAATATTCATTATTCTCAGACTAGTGACAAAAGTTTTTATGTGTCAGATTGTTACTAGATGATAGGTAAACAGTTAAAATTCTCGCTTTTAAACATTATTTTTAACACAATTAAAGGCATTTACTTTGCATCATATAACAGTTCTAACTTCAAACTTCACAAGGCCTTTTTTGTTTGTTTGTTTGTTTTTTGTTTTGAGACAGGATCTTGCTGTGTAGTCCAGGTTGGCCTTGAATTCATGGCTATCCTCCTGCCTCAGCCTCCTAAGTGCTGGGATTATAGGCATGTGTCACCATGCCCAACTCCACTGGTGCGTCCCTGTAATCTCAGCACTTAGGAAGCTGAGGCAAAAGGATCACCCAAGAGTTTGAGGTCAGCCTGAGCTACATTGTGAGTTCAAAGCCAGCCTGGACTGCATATCGAGACACTGTCTTGAAAAAGATACACACAAAACACAAGATATGCAGAAGGCATTATTATAATTATTATCAGTACTTAAATATTTTTTCATAGCATGAGCCTGAGTAAAACATCATTTTTAAAAAGGAAAGAAAGGTGTGTGTGAGTGTGTGTGTCAAGGTGTCTTTCATCAAATTATTTTTCTATAACATGTACTTTATTAATTATGGGGAAAATTATGTTTCCTATCAGAAGAATCAAAACAAACAAAGGCAATCAAGTTGAAACACTTCCAGTCACCTGGAAGGCAGGGAAACACTTCCCCTCTGGAAATGCATGCTTGCTTGCTTCCTGAAGGACTTCGCTTCTCAAAAGCAGGGTGCCTGATTTAGACACATGAGTTAGTTTACAATGCCTGGAACCGCACTATAGCTGTAAAGAAATCACTCTAGAGATGTTATGAGAGTACAACTAACACGCTGAGCTCAGCTCACTATAGCTCAGAATTTTCCAGATTAAAGTATTTACAATAAAACTACACATACCAATTCAGTGAATCCTGTAAGGGTTGCTTTAAAAAGCTTCATATACAGTGTGTGTGGGGGGGAGATCACCTAATCATAATGAAATTTATGACCTGGAAAATCAACTGAAAAAAAAAAACCCAATTTTTAAAAATTTTTATTTTATAGAAAGAAAACAGTGTTTTAAAAACGTCTTCTGGACCATGTCCTAAAATGTTGCTGAACTTTTAGGTGCTAAGTAGTGTGTGGATGGGATTGTCAGTGCCTCATCCCCGCTTAAGCAAGAGGTATGTCTAAAGGGAACTGTTTCGTGCCGAAGCCACACTTAGAATTTGTGGCATCAGCCTTGAGAAGGAATCCGACCCTTCCCTTTTCTTCCCACCTGCTGCCTGGTACTGGGAACACAGCGGCTACTTCCCCTGGCTGCAGGTGAGCTGGGCCCGAACCACTTTCACAGTCCAGAAAGCATGACATTCCTTGTTACCAGTGGGAGGAAAGGCTAATTGAGAAGTGTGTATAAAGGCTGTAATGAGTAGCATTTACATGTATTGATTAGAAGTAGGGCCACCGTTTCTCATTTATCACCACGAGCAGCTGTGAAATTTTCCCCACGTCAATTGGCACGGCTCGTATTCCTGCTCCTCTAGTCCTTTATTGCTTTTTCCCCTCTTCGCCTCCTGAACCAGAGTGCTGATCCACCAGCTGGAATGGCCTGGTAATTACTCCAGCAACTTCACCAGCTGCCACAATTGCCAAACCGCTGGAGTGAAAAATTCCATCCCACATTTCCGATTTTTTACATTACCATTGCATAATCATATTTGACGAATAATTAACCTGGGTTAATACTTCAGGGGGCCATTTGCAAGTAAATTGATAAGCTGAGTACAGTAGCAGCTCACAGGGGCTGAGGATTCTGGTGGTGGCATGCTGTGTAAGGGACCAGCTGTGCGCTGGGGTGGGCTCCTCCTGACCACCTACCAACCCCACGGCTGCTCGCTCTAATTAGAAGAGTTCTTGACCATGACTCAGATGGGTCAGAGCAGCAAGGACCCTAAAGCTAAGGTCACCTTGAATGACTGGGATCTCCTTTTGCCGAAAGGGCTAGCCTCATTGTCCATACGCTGGGTGTGGCATAGGCCTTTGGAGTGCCATGAAGTCTATTTTGAGAAATTTACTAATTCAGGAACTTGTGGGTGGTATTGAGGATATAACTAACATTATTTGTCTTTTGACTTGGATAATGGAAAGGCTCCTTTGGCTGGCTGGAGAGAAATTTCCTTCATTTTCCTGTGTTTGGAATCCAAGAAAATGTGGACAGAGAGAATCAAAGGCTATAGAGGGTGATAACCTTATTTCCGATCAAAAATCATTGGGTTGCTTATTTCAGAAGACTGTGGGGCTAAAGCAATAGAAGAGCATCACACTCAAATTATCTGAAATTTCAACTTTGTTCATAACGTCACATGTATGTATATGCATGTGCCTTAGTGTCCAACTGATTTATTGAATTTTCTTTCAGTTGCTTAATTCAAAATACTCCTGATTTCTTATCTCTTCACTTGCTCATTTCGAGGCCATATCTCTTTCAGGGTTAATGCAAAGGGCAAATGATGATCCTGTGACTTCAAAAATAGTACTTGTACTAGGCTTTGGCTTCAGTGTGTGAGTGCAGTGTTCTGAAGGTGGAACCCTGTGTACAGGCCAGGCAGAGGTGGGCTCTCAGCATTTGTCACTGTGTGAGGTACGGGAAGGAAAAGCAATTCCTTTCAGACTCAACTGTAGCACTAAGTGAAATCAATGGCCAAACAATCTAACACAATTGGTCACATATTGATAGAATTAAACACTGCTGTTAACGTGACCTGTCATTGATCTGACAAAAACGGAGAGGGTAAAAGTAGCCTGAAGCCTTTAGACTGTATTTATGGAGAAAGGTTTGGGGAGAGGATGGGGAAGGAGAAAAGGGAATGAGAACTATTTTGCTTCATCTACTTAAAGCATGATTTTTGGTTTTTTTCAGCTACTTGTCTTCTCCCGAGAACAGTTTCAGGACTTGGCTTTTTTCCCATTGCTGATATGGAAGAAAGCACTGGACATAGCTTGTTTAAAGTGATGTTATGGTAATAACCATCTATATTATCAATAACAGTGCAACGCTATCCTTGACAGATGTGCTGTAGTGTCTTGCAGAAAATAAAAAGTCAGCCCTGCTCATAAAAGATTTCATTCCACTGTATCCCACAGTTCTGCCCACAAACAGGGATCTGCTTGTCAAATGTACACTCCGAAGATGTTTTGCACTATTTGCAAAGTGTTGAGGTCAGAAAAACTTAGCCAGCCCGGACAGGTGGCTAATTGTCCATGTTGGCTGCTGCCTGTATCCTGAGTTCTGTGGTCTGAGTCAAGAGCACCCACATCGATCACTCTAATTCCTGAAGTGCGATGTAAAAGGGAACAGGGCCTGTGCCCTGCGTCCACCATGACTGGTCAAGAGTGGGTGTATGGGGGAAGGTTGGATCTCTTTACTGACTAGCTTTTAAAGTGATTGTGGGTGCATTGGTGAATGTACTGAAGGATAGGGATATGCAGTGCTTTTCTTGATAGTGTAGTTTGTTTAGGTTTGTCAAAACATTCTGACATGTCATTATGCCTTTAGTGGCTTACCAGTTTGAAGGATGTCTCTGCCAATAGAATGTATGCTCTATGACTGTGACAACATTGCCTTGCTACCTGCTGTGCCAAGCTGCTGCTTACAGGAGCAGAGCCACAGGGGTGACTTTGGAGGTACTGCCCTGCACAACTGCAGAGAGGGGACATTCACATAGATCACAATGGATGAGTGTCTTCACGAGGTGTGATTAAAAATGTGGTGAACACTGCCGGCTAGTCCCATCCAACAGGAAGGTTCGCTTGTAAAAACATGATAGTATGTCCTCATTCATCGGGTCTGGCACTGTGTGGCTGCTGGTTCTTCCCCAAAGTCAAAATGATCACAAGAGGGGAACATTTTGGTTCCAGGGATCGAACTCACAACCTCGCAGTTGCCAGGCAGGCGCTTAAGCCACTGAGCTAAATCCCCGGCCAGCGAGGGGAATATTTTGAATGGATTCAGGGCATCAAGGCAGCCATGACAGTGCCTCTGTAAACACTCACGAAAGAGGACTTCCACACTGCTTCAGAAGGAGGCAAGAATGATGGGATAAGTGTGTTCAACATGAGGGGCAGGATGTTGAGGGGGAAGAAAAATTTTTTTGAGTTTAAACCTTCACCACAGTTGTCAGTCTACCTCTTAAGCTCTGGGAAGCAGCTTGGTAGGAGAGGCATGATAGATATTCAATAAATACCTTGAAATGAATGAGTGAATTTTATGTTTTAGTTGAAAGAAATACCAATTACTTTATTGCTGAATAATGAATAACCATAAGGCAATACTTTTTAGCATATGTACAAATCATCTGGTAAGCTTTTAAAAACCCAGATTGTTGAGGCTTGCCCCCCAGCGTTCTTCATTCTGTAGGTCCAGAGTGTAGCCCAAGAATTTTTTTCATTTTTAGTACTTTCTCAGGCAGTGCTGGTGCTGCAAGCCTGGGCCACACTTGGAGAACTGCTGCTATAAGGCCTATAGATTGTAACGATGGCAATGGTGAGATGATGATGCTAGTTCCTCACTGCATTTCTTCATTGTGCTTTTCACATGGGGGCTCCCGAGTTCCCATTCTATTTCTGGAGGACACCTTGTTTCCATGGCATAAGATCCAAATCGTTTCATGTAGTGTTTAAAGCCTTCTGCCATCTTTGAAAGTGGCCCTCACCTACCTTACTCCAAACATCCTTCAATCCTGGCTGAATCACCTATGGAACTCTCTGAAAGTCTGGATTCTGGAGTGTTGTTCCAGAGACTCTATCAGTAAGTTCGGGGTAAATCTTTTGTCTTTTTGAAGCTTCACAGTTGTACTAAGTTACCAATTTAGGAGATGTAGACAGGTGTGTAGTCAAACCTGAGTCCCTAATTGCATTGTCTTTCATAATAAAAGAAGAATGAATAAAAATAAATGAAATGGGCAATAATATTTAAAAGTTATGAACAGAGCCAATAATAGACAATTTATAGACCAAAATAAAAATGAAGACAAGTAAAATTTAGTGGAGACCTAAAAACAAATAGAAAGGAAAACTGAATTTAGGAAACTGATCTTGGAGATACTAACAAGACAGAGCCTCTGATAAATGTATTAAAAAATCTATGCCAAGAAATTTGAAAATCTTGATGACATTGATGATTTATCAGAAAACAACTGTGATCATGAAATCAGGTCCTCACTGTGTCCCAGGCAATGTCGCAGGTAGAGGGCCTCAAAGTGACCCAAACAATTGAAAACCTCAGGCCTTCTGGGATTTTCTTTCCATGAACTGGAGCGTCAAACTCTCATAATCTACATGATGGAGGCAAGAATCCGATTGCGTATATTAAAAGGGATAAAAACATGTAAGTAAAAGATCAGGAAACTATAACCCAATAGTATATTAAAAATAGTCAACAATGCACATTCCAGGGTTATAATGATAGTTACGTATTAGCAAATATATAGTATAATGCATCAAATCAGTAAGGGTACTAATGTTGAGAATGTTGCTTTCTGTAAATGCTGACATTTTACTCAACAAAATTAAATATCTGTTTTTTGACTTTTTTAAAAAAGAAAAGTCATGGCATGCTAAGAATAGGAGGATATATGCTTAACCTAATAAAGGATATCTGAGACCAAGAGCTAACATTATACTTCATCATGAGCTAGCAGAGGCATTCCCATTTAAACCAGAGACAGAAGATGAATTCTAACTGTCAACACTCTTATTTAGCATTGTCTGAAAGCTCAGGCAAATACAATAAAACAATAAAAGTAAAAATAAACAGAGAAAGCGGAGAGAAAATTACGGTTCTGTGATGACAGTATGATTAGACACACCTTTGAAACTCAGAGCAACAACTAAATAATGTTTTGAATTAATAAGCAAGTTCATCACAAGTGAATGGCTGCAGGATAAATATACAGGAATTGATGGCATTTCTATGTAACAGCAATAAACATGTTAGGAGATATAAAACTATGAATTATCAAGGCATGTGTGACATCTATATAAAGAAAACTACAAAGCTTTATTGAGCAATACAAAAGAAGATTCGAATAAATGGAAATGCGTATTACATTCTCGGGAGTATCACAAAGCAGAATAATGTTTTTCTTATATAATTGCAATTAATAGTTCTTATATAATTGCAATCAAAATCCATATGAAACTACCAGGTTGACTTTATAAAACCTGAACGTAAAAGTATAAAAAGTTAAAATACTGTGAAAAAAATGGAAAAGTAAGTTATAGAGAGGTGGGGGAAATGGAGTATAGTTTGTCCTAATAGATACTAAAATGTGTTATAGCCATATAAACAGGCAAGGAAGGTGCTGTCCTAAGAACTAAAGGTCAAAGAACATTTACATATATTTCTGAGACAATCCTGGGATGTGTGAAGGTTCCTAGGCAGTGTAGTTAGAACAGCATACCAGGAGCTGGGATATTTTGCTCTTACTTTACAAGATGATACTTTTCCACATGTTTGTTCAATGGAAAGGACCAGGATAATGTAGTAATTAGGAACAAAGCATTTAGATTTAAGTTCTTGGAAAAAATTAATCCCTGTGAACCTCAGTTTCCTCATCTATGAAATGAGGAGAGCATTAGACTTACTACTGGTAGGTGGAGATAAGAATTAAATGAGAGGATCCAAGTTTACAGGCAGAGTTGCTGGCCTCTGATAGGATTTTTGTATTTCATACATTTTATTAAGAGAATCCTTTTACTTTCAGTAATCTGCGGTCCCCCTGCATCTTTCTTTCTCACATCACGAGTCACAGTCTGAGAGTTTTCCCTCCCCAGCAAATTATAATTCTCCCCATCTGGGGAGGAAGATCACTTACTGCAGGGTCAGGGAGCTGGACAGATCACCTGTGGTGCCACCAGAAGGACCCACACTGGGGTTTAATATGTCGTTCTCACCATCTTGATCTTTTTGATAATTTTTGAATAAGGCATTTTTATTTTGTGCAGCACATGGCAAGTTATGAAGGTAGCTCTGTGCAGGAAGCTGTCCCATCTTACCCATCCCAGGCACTTTGCTGAAGGTTATGCTCTCTGATAGAACCGTGAGAGTTCCTGGATGATGAAGGTGTTGGCGGGTAGGTTGCTTGTACTGCCCTCATTTGTGCATGCTATGAGAAGCAGCTTTTGCCTCAGAGAGCCCGCATCTGGGGAGACAGGTCTTAGGGGATCAGTCCAGTGCTAATAGGTGGCATATTGCTGCTTGAGTGTGTGAGTCCCCGTGTCACTCTCCGCTTTCCTCTTCTCTGCTTGTGTTATCTGCTACCTGACTTAGAGCAACCACCTGGGTTTATTTATTTATTTGCCACAAAAGCTCTTCCCACAAAAGCTGTCAAGTATTTTATCTCGGTTTTTGTAAATTACTAAATGCCACATTGCCCCACTTTTGGCAACTCTGGGTCTTTCAGAATCCTAGTATTTCTGCTATTAACTCCTGCTGGGTTATGTCCAGGTCAGAAGCTGGGTTAGAAGTGCTTTCAATGTACATGCAAAAGAGAATTTCTTTAAATCAGGGCAGATTGTGGAGAGGTTCTGTGTTGCTTTTTAGTACCAGGAGAGAGAACAGGAGAGAAGTGGCATGCATTCCTGGTTTGATCTGAGGGGTTTCACTTTTTGGCTTGCAAGTTGATTCTTCTGGTAGGACATTTGAGTCCGGCTTCTTCTGAATGGCTGTTCTACTTGGAGGAAAGACTTAAGAACAATGAGTAGCTGGTTGGTTTGAATGAGAGTTGAGGATCAGATGCTAATGCTGTTTTTAGGGGACACAGTAGAAAGAGCATTTCAGACACCATCAGAGACTAATGCCATCATTAATGGCTATCAGGAAACTTACTGGATGAGCCTTAGTATCGCATACCTATGTCTTCCGATATCACTGAGTTGTGGGGATCAGAATGCGGTGGGGAGATGCTCTTTGCAGCTTATGGGACACTGTAAATATGTAAGAGCTTGCTATGGAGTGAATTGTATTTAGCAAGTTTCATGTGTTGGAAAAATCATATGTTAATGGGTTTGGAGGTAGCTTTTGAGAGGTAATGAGGATCAGAGGAGGATCAGAACAGGACCTGCCATGAAGGCATTATTGACCTTGTTAACAGAGGAAGAGGCACCAGACCAAGCCATATAATGCACTCCGCCATGTCTTGATGCAGCAGGAGGATCCTCACTGTGCTGCCACCAGGCCCTGGTACATCCAGAACTGTGAGATAAATAAACTTCTTTCCTTTATAACTTCACCAGTCTGAGGTACTCAGTTACAGCAACACAATATGAGCTAAGACAGGGCTATTCCCTATACATTGTATTTTTACCAATCTTTACAGAAAGAATGAAAGTTTCTTTCTGTTTTCTACCTTAGCAGCCCTTTATCTCCTGATTTTAGGTTGATAGAAGTTCTTGGCAGAGGAAATAGCACGTGCTTAGAGCTGGGGGCTAGATAGCACCATTTTGGGGGCAGCTACAATTACTTCCAGAACGGCTGGGGCTCCGAGGACCTTGGGTCACCCATGGGGAGTGGGGGTTTAAAACAGGAACTATTCTCTCAGAGTTGAGAGGCCAGAAGTCTCAAATCAAGGTGTCGGTAGGTGGCATTTCCTCTGGGGTCTCTCAGAAATAGTCTGATCCTTGTTTCTTTCAGCTTCCAGAAGCTGCTGTCATTCCTTGATTTCTGGTCATGTCACTCCTGACTTGTTCTGCAACTTGTTTCCTCCTGTACATGTGTGTGTGCGTGAGTGTGTGTGTGTGTGTGTGTGTGTGTTTGTGAGTGTTCAAATCCCTCTATACCTCCCTCTTAGACAAATCAAGGTGATTTTCCTGTCTCAAGACCTTATCTCCTTGGTGTGGCCCCTTTCCCCACAGCAAAAACAAGTTCCAGGATTAAAAAGTAGACATCTTAGGAAGGGGACATTATTCTGCCTACCGCAGGGAGGGAGGTGGGCAGGTTGGTTTCAACCTTGCTCAGGAACTTGGGGCTTATCCTGAGTGCACGGAGGAGTGGCTGGATCCTCTGGAAGGCCTGTGGAGAACCTGACAGCATGGAGGCGCATGCTGGGATGTTACGGAGTCCTCTTCCCCTGCTTCTGGTTTTGAGGGCTCTGACTTGATCCACACAGGCCTCTGAGCCCTGTCAGCACCTGTGTTCTGTGTCCTCCAGGTGACACCTTTGTCCCCTGTTTTCTTGAGACAAGCTCAAGAGCAATGCAGTTGACCTGGTCCTGAGTACAAACCCTCATCCTTCTTTGCCAAATTGCCCAATTTAGTGCGTGTCTTAATGAAACCACTGGATTGAGATTTCAGGTATCAGAAAGCAGTCAGCAGGAGTCTGGGGAAGTTTTCCTTTCCTCTATGGGCAAAGTCTATGTCTACCATCTTTCTAGGATTTTTGTCAAATCCCAGCTCACACTCAGACATCAGGGTCTCCTCACATGTTGGGATTAGGGTGAAGAAAGGTAGAAAGGTCTGAGCATAAAGCTCTATGATTTATCTGTTCTTCAAAATACTGATGGCCTCATTTTACTGAGGTCATATCACATTCTTTTCCATTTAAACACAATTCCAGAGATCTTTGATGCTTTCTAGTAGTACCCTAAGTGTTTGTCCTACTTTCCTGAAAGCATCTATCTTAATGTACTGCACATAAAAATGAGATAATATGGTCTTAAATTCCCATTCTTAGTCCCACAATCCATTATCAATAATAAGCAGCATACATATTTGTGTTCTTTAAAAAATGTGCTTATAGGTGGAATTCAGGAATGCCGTTAAGAAGGCTAAAGCATATTGTCACATGAAACCAAAGCAAACCTTGGTTTCCTAACAAAACATCAAAGCATTTCTGGCCCCTTTCTTGTGCCATTTTGTGAAAAGCATATGGTTTGTGCTGAAGCACAGAGGCCTGGCTTTGTGGCTGGAAGCCTGTCTCTTGCCTCTGCAGAGAGGTACAGCTCTGCTGCTCTCCTGAAGAACATTAGAAGATGAGCCTGTGGAAAAGAATGTTCACGTATTATTGTGCTGTGGTGTTGAGCCCTTCTGTGAGGCAGGAGAGGTGGTAATGAACTGCTGGAAATTGTTTACAACCTTGTAGATGTCTCTGTGTATTTAGCTGCAAGTCTATTTTAAAAGAAGAGAAAGAATTCATTCTGGCAACTAATGAAAAGAAAAAAAAAGATAACTTCTTTTTGGAAACAAAAATATTACTTAATAAAGTTCAGCAACAATGAAATTAGGTTTTCCAGCAGACTTCATATGCCCTTGTTTTTCTTTTCTTATTGATGTTTTTTGTTGTTGAATTGTAAAACTCTAGGCTATCGGAAATCCGATGAATCATCATCATCTGAGTGTAGTAGTGCATGCCTGTCATCCCAGCACTCTAAGAGGCTGAGGCAGGAAGATTGCAAGTTCAAGCCCAGCTGGGTAGCTTAGTGACTTAGTGAGACCCTGTCTCAAGTACTGATATAATACTAATTATAGTGGTCTTGTAACTCAGTGTGCAAGTGCTAAGTTTAGTCCCTCTTACTCCAAAAACAAAACAAAAACCCACAATGACATAATCAATCAATTTGTCCTGGCCCTAGAAGAACTTTGTGTTTCTAGTTAACGTCTTCTTCTAGTAACCGTCTTTTTTGCCTTATATAAAAGATTTTATAGCATCCACCACCTCTTCTCTCATTCATCTCTCTGTGCTGATGTTAACAGTTTTATATGTCATGTTCCATATGCCGAATACTTTTAGAAATGTTTAAAAATACATTTGTGCATATTTATTCATAGAAACATAAAGACATTCACTTATCCACAGTTAAAATAATCGTTCATTGATTAAACGGCCTTGTACGGGATTATTGTGTGTGTCATCTCTGTGCTGGATGCTGAGGATACAGAATGGCAGAAAATAAACAAACATAAGCTCCTGACCTTATTTATATCTCAGGGTAGTTTTCAAAAGAAAGTCTCAAGATCTGAAAATGCTTTGGCTTGGAGGAGAACCTGGGAAGGGTATTAGGGAGTTCTCTTAACCTCTGGAGGTCTCTGAGTAGATCTTCCTAGTAGTAAAATGTAGAATTAGAAGAAGCTTCCAAAGAGAATGGTAGATTAATGAAATGAGCATCTCAGTTATTCTGTTTGTTTAGTTCTAACAAACTTCTGTTTGTGGGTGAGGCAGGAAGAGATGCGTATGGAGCTCACCTACATAGGATGTCATCTAATTGAGGATGTAGAATGTGTTGGGTTTTACACGTGGACTGTTCCTCTAGGGCTTGTGCATTGAAACTTGGTCCCTAGTATGGGCATGGGTGGGACTTTTAACAGGGCAGGTCCTTAGGTAGGTTGGGAAAGTACCCACAGAAGGGACCATGGGACCTTATTGTCCCTCTGGCTCCCTGTCACCTGATATAATTTCTTAATCCTGCACATACTCCTAACATTGCTGGCCCCATGTCCTCGAATTTCCAGAACTGTGAGCTCAGTAACATCCTTTCTTTATAAAGTTGTCCTTCTTCTGGTGTTTTGTTTCAGCAAACAATATGAGCTCATATAAAATATATATGTATGTAGAACTTACGGAGAATTGCTGAAGGAGCTTGCTGAAGAGGCTGACTGGAATTGGGTTTGGCTAATGAATGAAGGTTTGTGGAAAGATCCTTGGTATGAATTTCAAAGAAGGCAAAGAAGCTTGAAAGTGGTAAAAAAAAAAAGAAAGAAAAGAAAAGAAAAGAAAAGAAAAAGAAAAAGAAACCCTTCTATGAAAAAAAAATTCAGTATGTTTTCCCAAACTGTATCTTCTTTATAAAAAGTGCTCTGACTAGCCAGAAATGGATATTCAAGGAGTAAGAGACACTTAAGGGTTAAGAAAGCTTGGGGTCCTGAGGGGTTAAGGGTTTATATCTGCCTTGGAATCCCCAGGATTGAGCCTGGCAGAATTTTGCAATTTCAGACTCTCAACTAATTGCTAAAAAGAAATGGGCTGAGGGTGGAGGTGAAAGGAGATGCTTCACTGAGGGCCTAGACTGTTAGATTGAAGTGTTTAAGCTTGAATTAATTCTTTCACTCTATGTGGAAGGATTATTGAACAAATACATCAGTTATCATGACCTGCTCTAAAGGTTCACTGGCAGATGGAAGAGCCGAGTTCCTGAGAAATCTTCAAAGCATTTCAACAGTGGAAATGAAGAGCTGTGGAAAAATGGGCAAAAGAGGCTGACACATTCAGGGAGTTGAAAGATGAGGATAACTGTGTACCCCAAACAGCTCCCAGCATTGGAATGCTGCCTCCTTCTCAGAGGTGTGACCTTGCCATATCTCTAGTACCCAAGAAGAACTACTAAGTGTCTACTATGTGCCCACTAGGTGCCTACCAGGTACCTTCAGTACCTATTAGGTGCCAGGCACTGAGAACACAATATTGAACACAACTTGGGCTATACCTTTAAAGAATTTGCTTTTATAAAAACACTATATTCTCTTAGCTTCTGAATCAAGTTATGGAATAAGCTTCACAGTATGTGAAAAAGCTTATTTTTGATAGCAAGTGTCCAGATCTTACCACCATACATTGGAAATAAAATCATGTTGGACTAGAAGAATCTACTATTTCAAAAAGTTTCTTATATTGCATAGTGTATTACCTCTGAAAAACTAGAAAAATCTGGTAATCATAAGGTTAAGTCTTATTTCATTTTATTTTGATTGTAATTTATCCAGAGCTCTAAATTGTTGATGGTCCTTGAATTAACTGTGGCTTCTCTCAGTTTCTTTTAGGTTCATTTCATCACCATTTTTCATATTCTATCTGTCCCCTAGTTGTACATAAATATCTAGATTATTTGGAAAATTGCTAGTCAAAGAATATCTATAAATTGAGGTGGACATTAGCAAGTAATTGCCCCATAGTTTATCCATGTTTAGGCAGCACCCTAATGAGTATCTCTTATGGTTTACATGGTCTTTTGTTTTCTAATACCCTATGGAAATGGTCAGCTGTCTTTCAGAATGCCTCCTTTTTTGGTAGGAGATCTCAGAGAAAATTGTCATTTAATGTGATTTTTATAACAAATTCTTTGTAATTTCCCAAGGCTATTTCTTCTTCTTGGGTGTTAGAGACATGGTAAGGTCTCACCTCTGAGAATCTTGAGAGTCCTCCCCTTCCCCACTGGAGCCCATAGCCTGTCATAGCATTCTTTCTCCATTGAACTCAAGTGGTTTGGTTCATTATTCAGTCATGTGGACTTCATAGCTTACAGTCAGCACATTTGCAGGTGGTCACATATCATGATAGTGATAAGTGCTTTCTTTGGGCACCTGATCAAATCGTCCCATCCTTACGGCAGTTATATTAGGGTATCCTGTCATTAACTCAACTGCAGAAGAGAAATGACTGAAGAAGTTAATAAATGTGTGTAAATTAACATAGTCAGAGCATGGCTCACCTGGAATTTTGAACATGTGTCTCTTTCCAGAGATTCTTTCGTCAAAATGGTGATGGGAAACATTGAGTGGCAGGGTGAGTAGTGATCTGGCCATTTGCACTTATTTTAGATGCTAGCCTCCAAGAATTTTGCCAGTAAAGAGTAGCAAGGGTAGGAGGAGGATCTTTGAGAAGGATGGAAGGCTTGATTTTTGGGTGCAGAACTTTGAGGAAAAATTTCTTGTAGAGAAGTTAAGGATTCAGGAGAGACAAGGAATTACTGATGAAGAGAAAATTTGCAAAAGTAATCAGGAAGGGATATAAGAAGAGCCAGCCTCTGGTAGAAGCATTCTTGAGTTGGCATTCCGCACAATGGGATACGTTTGTTTTGCTTTATTCTTTATTGTTTTCCCAGGTCCTCCTCATAGCTATAGAACCTTCTCTACTAATTAACCCATGTAAAGATTGAGATATCTCTAGCGCTATACTTACTTGTTGGAATTCTATGGTAAGTTTTATCACAATACCTTTTGAAAAATGATGAGGTAGTTTATGAAATTGAAGTTAAGACTCTTTTCTGGTAGTAAGATTTATTTTTAGGGGACTAGGTGTAGTTGACTCTTTGTACCTCGTTATTTTCAATGAAATCTTCCATTCTATGGGAAGTGAGGAGTTCTGTCCTCTAAGTTCTCATTATGATCCCACATAAACTGCTAAGTGACCTTGCTTTCTCTGCTATTAAACATGGGATTTCTGCCTCTTCTAGAAGGTTCTTTCCCCGAGGGAGGTCAGCAGGCTTCAAGGTCTAGCAATGATTGATCCCAGTCCCACATGGCATTTTACAAAACAGCCTGAGCCATTGCACAGTAAAAGTGGTTTTATGTTTCCAATGCCTGTCCTAAAGTAGTTTTAGAGGTCACCATTAATCAATAAATCATTCTGATCACATGGTCCCTCTCTGGGGGCCCATTAGCTGGTGGCAATGACTTAGTCATCTCCTCATTAGCTTCCTTAGACCAGAAGTCCCTGGGACCACAAGTTCAAATCCCTGTCGAGCTGATGTAGCTCTCAGTTCTCCTGAAGTAGATAAATCGAACTTCACATGTTATACAGACATTTCTATGACACATCCTCTGCTATCCAGTGTCAGTGCAATATCTATGACCCTTTCTTTACAAAAAAAAAAGAGACAAACCTGATCCTATCCTTGTGGCTTCTGTTTTATCTGACTCTCTATTAAGGCACATATATATCTTCTGAAAGTGCCGAGTTCACGTAATTACTTTGGCTACAATGTCATAGCTGTGATGGGCTTTTGTGGATAGTCCTACACCCTTAACTGTACACAGATGTGCCAAGGGAGAGAGAGGGTTCCAAATCCACTGCTTCCCAAACTGAAGCAGGGAATGGGAATTGGTAATGAAGAAGGCATGGGATGCAGGTAGCCTTGGAATACAGTGTCAGCAGGGCTGTGAGTTATTTTTATCCTCGTGCCTTGTGGCAAGTTAAGATTATCAGGATAGCATAAAGGCCTGGGGTTGACTCAGTGGTACAGCACTTGCCTAGCATGTGCAAAGCCTCTGGTTGGAGCCCCACAGTGGTAAAGTAAGAATAGTAATACCAACGATATAGGATGAGAGTAATACCTGGGGTACCTGACCTTGTTTTGGTAGCCAGAAGGGCACAGAATAGAGAGAGGCGACCAGCAAGCCCAGAACACTGTCCACAATGTATACTTATATGTGTGTGTTTATTCAGGGTTAGAAATGCAGCTAACTGTGAATTTTAGTTGAGTAAGGTTATGGCTAAAATTGGAGCCTAGAAACATGAGGAATGTTCTCGTCATTGAGGTACTTGGAGTTCTTTTAAAAAGCCCTGTTCAGTGGGTGCCTGATTAATCCTTCTCAAAGACTCCCTGAGTGAACCAAGGGCAGAGCTACCATAAGGGTTTCTGAGTAGATAAATGATGCCAGCTGGTATTTTTGAGATTGCTCATTTTCCTTGGCACAGAGACCTTCTGTCCCCAATGGCTCTTCCTTCTCTTCCTGGCAGCTAGACAGGCCTGGGAGGAAAGTGTGGCACTGTAGTTCTCTGCTGGGTCCAACCCTCTCCTCTTTGTCCCAATGTCACTGTGTTTCTTATTCCTGTAGGCACAATCCCCTCTCTACCCCTTGGAGGTAGCAGGTGGACAAATCAGTGGGGTGGGGGGAAGCATGAGCCCCAAAGCTCTGGTCTTCTCTCTGAGATTATCAAGGTCACTAAATGATCTGCTGCCAGAGTGGACATCACTTTCGAAGTCCCCTGACTCTGCATCCTGCTTTCCAATCCATTAGACCACACATCTCACTGCCAGCGAGACACACTTTAATTTCAGAGTCTGATTCTATGTCTATTTTTCAGCTATATGCTGCAACATTCTGGGAAAGTAAGGTTTAAATTTCCTACAATCCAAATCATTTTCTAGTTTACTTATAAGTGATTCTGAAACAGTTGGCCCTGGAAAGCTGACAACTTGATAAAATGTATCTTTCAGATCAACCTAGCGCTGCCTTTATATATAGTTAAATCATCCAAATCCAGGGTGCCGAGTTAAGAAAATGGAGACCTTCTGTTCTTGGCCTGCCTGTCACTTTGGGTAAGAAAACTCGCCGAGTTATGCTCGCTTACGCTTGCTTGACTGGGGTCTCTTGGGAAAGAGGTAAGCGCTGGCTTTTGGCAGGTTTATCAGCTTTTAGTCAATAAGCAAGGATTTCTGCTGTGATGAGCACTGGACAAAGGTGGTTTGGGCAGACTTATTGTCAAAACCAGCAGCTAATGAAAAGTTGAAGGAAAAAAGAATATATATATATATATTCTTATTCATATATATATATATTCATCATCATCATCATCATGGTTAGAGAGCTGAAGTCCAATTCTGAGCATTCACCACCAATGATAGACTCTGTAGCTCTAAAAAATACATCAATGTGTGTTTAAACCGGTAACAACATTTTTTCACGGCACCAACCTGGGTTTGATGTGACATACCCCATCCCATCTGTGCATCAACCAAGGCTCCCAGATGTAGTGGCTTGCACTGATTTTGTGGCAATGTGGTTGCATCCCAGGCTGGAGGGGGAATTAAGAGGGTCAAGATCACGAAAACATGTCAGAAGTCATTATCAAACATCTGTAGTTCTATCCAGAGATTCTAGATGTCAACAAAATCGTTTTGATGTATTTGTGTTTCGTAATAAATCAGTGAAAGGAAATCAATGTGACCTCAGAATTACCACTGTACTTGACAATTAGTTAAAGGATTAATTAAAAGAAAGGAATAGGTAAGGTCATTAAGCTGATGCGTTTTCTTAAATTTCATCAAGTCAAATAAAATTTGTAGCAGTGCTTGTTCAGTGCCCCCCCCATCTTTATGTGGTGCTTGTTTTTCTAAAGAACAGAAATGTAAAAATCAATAGTTGAGTTTTTGCCATCTCAATGAGAGAGTGCAGTACCACAGTTGGCCTTTGGGACACCAGGGTCACGCTTTGACAAATGTGCTCACTCACACTCATTGCTGAAAAGACAAAAGACTAGCTGGGAGGGACATGGATGATAGGGACAAAGGAGAGCTAACTTAACATGTTCTGTCATGCATAATGTTCACAAGAAGGTGGAAAGTACTCATAAGCACGAATAGTACTTATTATTTAGTCCATGGTGATCATAGCTCTAAGAAATAAAAGCAGATTGTCTAGATTATGATAAGTAGTGTTTGAGAACACAGTGAACAGTACACATTATTTGTGAGGTCTTGAACCAAGGATTTCAAAATTTAAAAGTTAACTTGTATAGTTAAAATCAGGCCTGTGTTTCCTGCTGTCTCCAGTTGCCCTGACTCACTCATTATCTAGGACAGTGGTTAGAGTATGGACTTCAGAAGAAGGTAGAAATAGGTTTGTACCCTACTTCTTTGTGCTGGGAGTCTGAGGCAGAAGGATCACAAGTTTGAGTCTGGCCTGGGAAACTTAGCAAGATCCTGTCTCAAAATAAAAAATAAAAAGGGCTGAGTATGTAGCATGGTACAAAAGGCCCTTGGTTCATTCCCCAGTACCAGTGCTACAAACAAAAACATAAACAAACAAACAAAACCAACCTTATTACATAAACTGCCTCAGGCCCAAACTAATGATGTCCATGTAAGATTTTTGTAGAATTAAATGAGCAAAAATACATAGCGATTTTTGCTCATTTGCTGGTACCTGAAGAACTCACTTCACACCATTGTTACTATGACTTGCTCTGTAAGACCCTAAAGGTAAAGATCCCATTTAAGATTCCTCCAAATACTTTGCATGTTTCTAACAGCTGGTATGTTATGCAAAAATTAATTGGATTAGAAGTTATCATGGGAAAAGCCATTTTCAAGAGTTGCTTACTCAGAATGAAATGTGAATTTATGCCCGTCCTTGTGTGAAGGCTCTGTAGGTGAGGGTGTGACTTCCTGGTCAAGCTGAAAAAAAGATGATGACTGGGTGTTTTTTTCTCTCATTCTCTTTGGTGGCACACAATACCTGATAGTCACAGTTTAAAGGAGGAGAGGTTTCATTGGCTCATGGTTCAGAGAGTTCAGCCAATGGTTGGCTAGCTCCCAGGCAGAAATACTATGGTGGAAGAGCATAGAGGAGGAAAACTGCTCATGTCATTGTAGCCTGGGAGGGAGAGATTCCTTCCAAAGACACATCCTCGATGACCCATCTCTTCTGACTGAGTCCCACCTCCTATTTACCTATGAACTCATCAATAGATGAATCCACTGATGAATATAGTGCCCCTGGGACCCAATTACTTTCCAAAAGCCCCACCTCTGAAGACGTGAGGCTTTTGGAGGGCTTAGTTGATTTCACAACACTGGGGAAAATAATACTTTTGCTCTCATGAAGATATTCATGGTCACCTGGTTCAACACATGGTTATTGTTCTATCATTTTCTGCAAAGCTTGGAAAAACCAGCACAGCAGAGAAACTGGCTGTGTTTTGATGGTGATCTCAGGGCAAAACTAGGAAAATAGTTCTACATGCCCTGTCCAACTGATGCTGGGTTATGATACTCTGTGCTCATTCATGTTTTCATTTTCAGGACAGTTAGAATTAGTGCAAGAGAGAGGAACCTGTGGGATAAAATGACCCTAATGCATACATTCTTTCCTTTCCCCAATAAAAAGATCACCCTTGGAGGTGAAAGTTGAATCCTGCCTTTTCTAAAAGGCCAGTATGGTGCCTTGAGTCATAAAGCAATCTGATACCCACACAGGCAAAGCAAGATCAGATTGAAGAAACAGTGTTGGGGGGGTTGAAAGAAACTGAGCAACTTTTGAAAAGAAATGATAATTCCAAACCATTATTATTTCTCGTGGTACTATTGATTTTTTATTGTTAGTTCTGTACTAAAGTTTTTTTGTGGTTGTTGTTAGTAGCGAAACAACTTTATGTGAGAGGGAGGAGTGAAGGTGGAAAGGGCATTACAATTCTTTTCACCCCAGCCAGAATGTCTTGGTTTCTAAAGTTCTTTGAAAATGGAGAGAAAAAATATTTCCATTTTTGGGAAAAGAGGGAGGAGAATAAGAGTATGATATTTTGAAGACCATTCCAGAAGAGTATAATTTCCATTTAGGAAAACTCAGCTTGCAAATTGCAAGCTTTGAAGTCACAAACACCTTTGAAAACCTTTCCTGGCAAATCTATCTCAAATGTATTCTGTAGTATTTGTCTTAAACTGTTTTCATCATTGCTGTTAGGAACATTTTTGATATATTTCCATGTCGCATCAGAGGGTAAATTAAATAAAGGACCAATACCCAATTCTATAATTCATATTATAATTTAATAGTCTTAAATTTTTTTCCTCTAAGCTTTTTGAAAAGAAAACAGATTTGACAGGAGAAATTTCATTCTGAAATTTAATCTATTTAATTTTTAGTGTGAAAATTTAATTTGTGTATTTCAGATAAAATGTATAAGTAACAATATGGCAAATACTATTTCACCAACCACTCATATTCAACAATGTATTTTTCACAGTTGAAATTCTTGAGGATTCCACCTTGAACAAGTTCTCTCCCAGCTTCCAAAATGTAATAGCCACCCTGAATTTGATAGACTGTAATGATTTCTCATGCTAAATAGCTAGTAGATACATTTCCACCAGTATATACTAAGCACACATTTTGGCTGATAAGCATAGAATAATGTAGGAATCCATGCCTCACTCTAAATCACCAAGTAAAACTTAGATTATGAGTTTCTTGCCTAATATAGGCCCACAGAATAAATAAGGAAAGAACATAGATGCTGTGTCTAAGGTGAGTAGATTATGATGTGTTAGCTAAACATGCATTTTGCAAAAGTCTATCATGACCACAGACCCCCATTAGATCATTTAGTTAACTGAACGATTGTGAAAGAATTGGGTGAGTGTTCATTAACTTTTGAGGCTTTTCTATTATTCAGTAGTTATTTTGCCATTTCATGTGATTTTTAACCTTTTAGCCTTGTCTCTGGTCTTCCTCACATCTGCCTAGTTTATGTCCAGTACTGTGCTTCAGATTAATTGGGGACATATGGAAAAAGAGGTTAGGAAACTGGACAGCGTGAACCAAATTCTGTTATAATTGCTCAATTACCGAGAAAGGAGCCAGAAATTTAAGAAGTACAGGTTAAAGGATAATGGAAAAAAGTGAACTTAAGAATTAGCCCTGGAGTTTTAGACTTTATAGTTGAAAGAAATCTTCCAGATAGTCTGTTCCATCCTGTTTATTGAAAGATGAGAATTTAAGACACAGAGATGTTAAGTAGTGTGCTCAAAATCATGAAAGATCATTCAAGACTGAAATCAGTTCTCTCAACTCCTCACTCAGTGCTTTCTTCTCTTCCCTGATTACCTCTTCAGGAAAAAAAAGAGGCTTTGAGAAGTTGATATTTTAGCTATGAACTTCATAGTTTCAGATGCCTTCATCTAGTGACAAAGTAATGCTTTTGTGTCACTTGGCCAGGAGCATCCATCCAATACAAGAGCTTTCTTCATCATCAAAACTTTTTAAGGACCTGAATATTTTCCAAGTAGAATTGCCTTTTGTGTTTGCTTCAAACAACATAGTCTCTCTTTGATCCTACTACCATCAGGTGTATCCTTAGAACTTCTTTTGTGTTTATTGTAATCTGTGACTGTTGTGTTTTACAGCCTGCAAATTAGATACAGAATTGAATACCGAGGTAGAGCGCAGAGTGTTAAAAATGTTCAATTCCAGTGGGGAACCAGCAAGCAGTTAAGACCTGGTG